>NJRP01000066.1:321408-338234 GCA_003063835.1 Aphaenogaster floridana
AAAAAAAAAAAAAAGAATATGTACATCAAAGGGACGTCAGTGGTTACTTCATTTACAATTTCGCTTGGATTCGTATAAATTATCGTACGCGGTATCGCGGACATCGGGAGATGCGTACGGCGTGGCGGATATTAAAATCGTGAATATTTTATTCAAGATCCGATATTTAATTATTAAAATGAAGCGCGGGAGCGGGAGGAATCTTCCTCTATCTCCGCCGAGAGCGGATCGATCTCGACGCGTTTAGCGCCGACTTTTCCGACAATATTTAGCGCGTCGCGTTTTGACGCGTTGCAGATGCAGAATGATGCGCGTTTATTCCGCTCGGCTGCCGTTTTATTTTCTGGCTGTGCAGGCAGCCGTGTTTGATCGGCGAAAAATGCGGGGGGAAAAGTCGCGCCCCGTCGAGGGAAAAACACGGGCGATCCCGCTGCCTGTTATTGCCGTGAAAAATTGCGAACTTGGGGTCCGCAGACGTATGGGGCTCGCAGAGATACATACATATTGTACTTATTATTTTATTAGTTTGTTATGTATATATTATATATTTATTAATCTACTGCGTAAATATGTTATGCACATTCGTCATGAAATATATATATATATATACAGCAATTTGTTAATATCACGAGTGATTTTTTTCACTTTTTGGATAAAAAAGAAGTATAGGGTTTTCCAATAAGAGCTACCGGATGTTTTTAGGTTTTGTTTGAAATGCGGCAACACTGTTCGATGTTTGTGTTGGATATCTGTCATCTGTAGGTTATTACAAATTACAATTTTAGTCATGGAGCGATGAAAGAATTGACATTCTCGGATTTTCAGTCATACTTTCACGAACCGCGGAAATATTTTCAGCTGAACGTTTTGAACGAACACGCACAGTCGTTGGTACATCTTTTACAGACCCACAATAAAAGAAAGACTTGGTTATAAAAATTCAGGCTTGGTTAATGTTACCAAGCGCCTTGATGAAATAGTTTCAACTAAACGTATAATAAGTATTACATAATTTAGTTATCTCAACTAAATTTGTTAGTTATCTAAACAAAATTTGCTCTTTTACAATTATTACAAATGTTTATAATTATTACAAAATGTTTTGTTATTATTATTATTATAATCGATAATAATAATCAAATACTTCAAAAAAGTATACTAAATGCATATCACAAGTTTACTAAGAATTTTTTTTTCAGTGCAGTTTCTTCGAATTTATGCACTATATATTGCGAATTGTATTCTCTGTGGGGCGATTGTGTGGACCGAGAAAAAAATCACGAATTTTGCGAAATGTGTTTTTTACAGAACACGAATTTCCGTAATAAGTTTTAACGATATGAACACGTTGTTCCATAATTTTAGTCATTTATCGCTCCATGACTAAAATTGTTATTTGTAATGACCTACACAGATGACAGATATCCAACAGAAACATCGAACAGTGTTGCCGCATTTCAAACAAAACCTAAAAACATCCGGTAGCTCTTATTGGAAAACCCTGTAGTACAGATAAACAATTTTTTCGTTGAGCCTATTATGATTTTTTAAATCTCTGAAGCTAATTCTTCTAGCGCACCGCTGTTTACTTTTCAAAGAGACCGAAGTCCCGAATTAATGGCACGTCTCTTGTTTCTCGCTCTTAAAAATTACTGATCGCATTCCGTCTCGGTATTCCGATTCGGTTCCCGCGAATAATCCGCTAATGCCAGCTCGCGCTGCAGTCGTCGCGCGTATTAACGAGCCGCGACAGATCGCCAAAACGTATAAACAAAATGCGGGACGGGCGCGCGCGTTCGCGCATGGGCGATCGCGTCGCCGGTACGAATTATCCCGAAATGCAAAGAGCGTATAAAATTCGTTGAGCCGTTTAAATCACATTATGCGCCGGCCTCTCCGCATCGCTCGCGCTGGCGATCTGCATCCCACCCTCCCCCTCTCCCTCACCCACCGTCCTCTCTGTCTCTCTTTCTCTCTCGCCCCCCCAACGAATTTTGCCACCTTCGAGGATTTATATGTCCCGACAGGCCGGGACAGGAACGTATGGAATAATGGAACGTAGCTTCATCGGTGTAATGACGCGACGGTCCGCGTCGAACGAGGTGGTTTCGACAGAGGGGACACGGGGGACTGGGACAGAGGGATAAAGAGAGAGAGAGAGAGAGAGAGAGGGGCAGAGGGTTGGCGCGGCACGGGGGCGGTAATTAAATTAATGATGCAATAATCACGCGCCTCGCGACCGAATAAATAACGGTCTGTATTAATATCGCATCCGAACGGGATACGCGGTGCGTAGGAACGATCATGCGCGTCGAATTGCATTTTCGCCGGCGAGATCGCGCCGCGCTCCTGTAAACGACAAATAACAATTACCACCGGTTGGGCCACGGGCGACGACTCGTGATAACTGTGTTTGGCCATGGTAAACATGTAAACGCCACCGGAAGGTTTATAGTGTTTTTTTCCGTTTCGTTTTCGACGGGGGCGGAATTCGCTGCGAGAGAAGCGCGAGGTGCCCTCCTCGTTTCCATATCTCTCCCCCCCCTCCTCCCCCCCGTGAACTGTCGATCTTCCTGCGAGCGCTCCGTTTAAACCGAACTATTCCCAATTACTTTTTAATTAGTGCTTTAATAGCTTGTTAAATTTTCGCGAACAATTCGTGGGAAATTGTGTATTGTTACTGCGGATGTTACGCTATGAAAATGTTTCCTGCTCTTTCATTATTCCGGCTGTGGAGGGGCGAAGGGGTCAGGGGAGGGGTTACATAACATAAAATGTTGCAAAACGTTTTATGGTGATTATTTCATTTGCTAATGCGTTACGTTGAATATATTTATTCATACGTATTTCTTCGTTTCTCATTGGAGGAACGAGCGCAACAGCTTTTTTTTTCCTCCCCTCTTTTGCAGCGAGAATGCGAAACGTTGCGCGAAAAAAACATTTGTTATTCCGATGGTTTTTTCGGGTTTTAGAGATCTTGCGTTATACTGCGAAAAGACTACGTTCACGGGGGGTCGCATAAACAGCCGGCGCGCACCGGCGGTATTCATTTTCCTCACTTTGCGCTTTTTTCCGGGACCGGTGTTTTATCTTGATTTTCTAATCCATCTTCTGCACATTCAGGCGACCCCGGAGCGATAAAGGCCGCTTATTTTCCGGATTGTTACAAGTGCACCTTCATCATTCTTTACGTCGACTGTTGGCGGAATAATAAGCTTTCGCCTCGGTTCTCTCGACGCGAGATTTCTCGCGTCTCACGTCTCTCCCTGCCCCCCCCCCCCCCCCCCACCGTCGATCGCTTTGAGCATAATTTATATTTTTAACTGAGATGTTACGACATCCTTGCAATTATTTCAATTACACTGCGTCACGCCGCGCCATTCATATCGGGATTTTATTCAGCGAAGCTTTATCGCGACAGCGGCTCGGCTCTAATGATAATGACAAAACCCATTTTCTTTCCTTTCCAGTCGACTCGACCCTTTTACTCGGCGACCCTCCAACTTCTGCCCCGAGCATTGCGCCGTTATAATTATTCCGCGAGCTTCTTTCTTCCGACCGGGCATTGACGGAATAATTAATAAGCATCACGCTAATTACTCAGCGACGGTATTATTAATATTTTCTCCTCACCTCTCGCGGTAATACACCCGCGGTCGCCGACGTAACGATTAATCATTCCACACACAGGTACGGCTCTCCCGCGCGTCCCTTACGACGACACACGTTTATTCGGAAAAACCGCACGCATCGCATCCTTACACAGTATAACTTCAGAGCGTCGCTCCTCTAATTAGAAGCGCAGCAATCGTAATAATACCCGAGGAAACGGAGAGACTTTCCACGTTCATTATATCTTTACCTCCACGTTTTTCCCCCGCGCCGGCGTGTCCTTACTTACAGGGTGCAGCGGGGGATTCTCGCGGGGCGGAAAATTCGGGCCGGCAAGAGGGTCGCGGTCGATATCACGAACGAAGCGCGGTCATCCATGCGGCGACCGGATAACCGGTCGAGTCACTGAAAAATTCCATCTTCCCGTCCGGATATCCCGGGAGTCCTATCGGGAATAATCACCGAAAGGGAAGCAAAGAAAATTAGTTTCGATCGCTCGATCCCGAAGTTTGGGTATCGTCCGCTCCCGACCGGCGAATTTCCGGAACGGGATTTACGCGACGGGTTTTATCAACCGCATACTAAAATATTCAATTATGTGCTCCACCTTTCCATCCCCTTTTTTCCTCCTTTACGGCCCAGACTCCGCGACCGGGCTCGCCGAATGTAAATGTCGAAAGTCGCGACGAATAGCGCGCCGCGTGTCGGGGGACTTACTATTAATCCTTTGTTCTCCCCAGCGGGGAAAACACTCGCGAGTTCTCGAGTTTACACATTATTGCCGTTACAACGGGCGACAGCGAGAAGTATTAATTGTATAGAAAATTAGTCCCCGAGCTGAGAGAAGCGCGCGCGCTCGTTCGTTTGTACCTAACGTCCGTGGCAACGTCAAGTATAACGCTTGTTAGAAAATCTGATTTGAAAAGTGTACACGGAGAAAATTTTATATTAAATATTACTGTATGACAGTAGCCGTGGACCATGTTATTATATTAATAATTATTAAACTCTTTTGTGAAAACATAGTAAAAATTTTTAGAATTCCAGCATGGTCCACGGCTACTGCCATACATAGTAATTTTTAATATAAAATTTTCTCCGTGTATATATATATATATATATATATATATACTATATATAATATATTGATATGTATATATTATATATGCACGAGAAGAATGGTTTCGCTAAAATATCTAAAAATTTTACCAGATTTGAGAATAATTTTGTTGGACCATCAAAATAATTATCAAAATAATTATGTGGGACGCCCAAAATAGTTGCTAGAATATCAAAACTGTTTGCAGTATTATCACCATACTTAAGCGTCCTACATAATTAATTTTGATGGTCTAGTAAGTTTATTTTCAGATCTGTATCTGGCCAAAATTTTAGATACTTCAGCAAAATCGTTCTATCCGTGTGTATATATGCGTTAAGAATCGTTAGCCTGATATATGCCAATGTCGCTAAATTTACGAGCGAATCATCAGTTGTTTTTCGTTCTCCCGGTGAATTATGTATCCCCGGTAAATATTTCATTAATACAATCAAGCTATATTGGTGCGGATATCGTGCGCCGATTGAGCCATTGCGTGATAGCGTGCGATTATATCCGTTTATATTGTATTATTGTGTTATATTATCAAAGTACTATTTGCTAGATATATAGGACAACAGTAATGTGCAAGTACTACGAATAATAACCGTGTATATTTGTCTGAGTTATTAATGCTCCATCATTTATGGATTATGCATCTCGTTGCATTTCCCGTTTTTAGAATTAGTTTTCCATTGTCTAAAAAAAAATAGAGAGAAAAGGAAAATGAGTTATGGAGCGGCGTTTCGACACGTCGCGTGCAGCCACCTCCATCTCTTTGAAGGTTACGCGTTATTTTATATGATTTCCAATTTGCGGTTCGCTGACTTTCACACATAATGAATGGCATTTACGAGCCGCGTCTAGCTTCCGCTACGCCGTGAACCGAGCCGATTTGGTCTGTTTATCAAAATCGGCAGCCTTTCGTAAAGTCGCGTCCAGGTAACGGTCGGCGCTGATCGGCGAAACGATTTGTTGTTTGCACATTTTCACGAGATATCAGCTCGTTACTGTAATAAGGCCGACCTGATTGTTATCATGCGCTCGGATCAATACTCGAACCGGTTACTCGATCACACGCGTATGCAAGAAGCACACAAGGATACATTCCAATTACGTCGATCAATTTCACTTGTCGATTAGAAAATCACCGACCGTTACTTTCCTCGACTCTTCCTTTCAACGGCAACGTAGTAAATAGCCATTACACTCTTATCCTTAATTAAGCGGCTGATAGTTTCTGATATCGTTTTGTGGAACGATAGTTTCTAAACGATAGCTTCATAAAAAAAACACACTAATGCAAACAAGAAGAATCGCTTGATAATTGACTGCATGACAGATGAGCCTGACTTCAACGTTTGAAAGACATCGGCGTTTTGAAAAGCCGTGACTGAGAGATCTTGTTTTTCAAGTTTTAAATTTATATTGATTTAAATCTATTGAAGTTATTAATTCTAGAATACTGATTACAACTGTCAAACGACAGTATCAAGAATTGGCGCATATATTTTTAAAACATTTTGGAAAGTTTAAAAAATGATAAATGGTCTCTTGTTAAATTCGTCTACGACGCCGTTTCTACAGTAATTTCATCGTGATAGCGCAAAAAATTCCGCGATCAGCGTTTGATGAATAACCGGGAAAATCTAAAGTCATTAGTGCCTAACTCGGCACACTTTAATGATGCGTATGTTTTGAAGTTAATCGGCAAATTAAGATCTGTTTACTCACCGCCGATAACGATAAAATCATAGTAGTACTCAGGCGGATTCGTCTGCCTCACACGCTCGCACGACTGAGTTACCTTGTCCTGGGACCGTACGAGCATATCCAAGATTGTCATAAACGCCAAGTACTGTGATCCCGAGCAGACTTGGGAAAGGCTCGGTCCGAGATGAGACACCGGGCATGTTGGGCCGATTGATAGATCGTTAAACGACATTCTGCGAACAATGGTTAGTGTAAAAAGTCTGTCGCAGCTGAACGATAATCGTATTATTACACGGAAAGAATGATTTTGCTGAAGTATCTAAAAAATTGGCCAGATATATACTGAAAAAAATATTTGTGTGAATTACATGATTATGCTGGGTTTTTTCCGACCCAGCATAATTATGCAATATTGCTACCCACATGGAAAATTGCAAGTGATTACAAGTGACTTCACATGAAATTGCAACTGATTTTTGCATAAAAATAATAATTTCATCTATATTTTATCATTAATATGTATTTTCACTTTTAAAAATCTGGAAAAAAAATTACAGTGATAATTAGGTAATTTTCCGGTTTTGAACAAGTAATTTCCATGTAAAAATACATGGATTTTTTTTACTGTAGATATGAAGATAATTTTATTAGATCATTAAAAGTAATTATATAAGACGCTCAAGCGTGATGATAATGCTACAAAAAGTTTCGATGTTCTAGCAACTATTTTGGGCGTCTTACAGAATTAATTTGATGGTCCAACAAAATAATTTTCAAATCTGTATCTGGTCAAATTTTTAGATATTTCAGCAAAACTTTCTTTCGTGTGCGTTACGATGGATTTGTATTTATTTGTATAATTATAAAATTGTTTCACGTGTTCGTTTGTCATAATGCAAATCACTCCGCAAGAAAGATAATTTTGCTACTATTTTTATTAGTTAATAATTCCTGTGCGTGGCGGAATGCAGGATGTCTCTATCGCAATTGTTGTGCTCTAAATGTTATTGTCACGTTTATCCCGTCACACGTATATGTACATATCTGTCGATTGTAAAAAGAGACGGCGGCGTGAGCGTGATCGTAAATTGATTGCGATATTTGGTACACTTAACAGATCAATGGAAGCGCAATAACGCGAAACCACGTAAAGCCACGATTTACGCGTCGCATGACGGCACGTGAACCCGCAATTCCAACTATCGCGCAAAATCATATTTAATTGGCGTTCGCTAGCCGCCTGTCACTACGGTATTCACGTTTCGCTCGATCTCTAGTTTAGTTTTTTTTTTTTTAGAAGCGGTTAATGTTCGTATCCGTCGCCGGCTAATCGAGGTCAGGGACGTATCTAAAGCCATCGCGCAAGCTGACTTTTCTCGCGAACGGGAACGAGCTTGGCGCGAACAAGCACCTGCTAACTGGAATACCACGCACTTAAATCGTTTAATTTTAAGCGACGTGTCCGCCGGTATAATGTCCCCCGATAATTCGAGTTTAAGGCACATCGATTATTCATCTCCCGTTTTTTTTTTTTTTTTTTCGACGGGCACTCTATATCGCGACATTACCATAAGCCTTCCTCCGCGGCGACACGCACGCAGCGGAGGAGCGCGCCGTTTAACATAAATAAATATTCGCTTTAATTAACGTAGGGAGGAGAGTTAATAGCACTGTAATTAACCGAGCGTGTTAATTAATTCATCCTCAATTAACACGACTGCCTTTCTGTGCCATTACGCGCGTGCATTAGCGCCCGGAGGAACGAAATACGGGGCCACAAAGAGTCGTCGCGCAGCGCGGGCTAAGCGCAATGATTATCGCGATCAATTTACATAATTCGTCGTTCGTGCGTCATACGAAAATCGCGTATTACTCCTTCCGCCGTGCGGGACGGGGCGAGGGGAGGCACCTCGAAAATCGTGCCGACGTTAATTAACGTGCACTAATTTCGTAACGTCGAAACCCCCGCGGGTCACGTGAATCACGAATGACACGAACGGGATCGCGTTTTATGTCCACCATTTATAATGTACACACATCAAACTGTTGAACATATATGGCGAACGCGCGTATGATTTATTGCAACCGAGCTACAACACGAGATTGTGCAAAAAAAGGGGGGGGGAAAAAAAGAGGAAAAACACGATAGGGCCCGCGGTGGGCGCAGACACGAATCGATAAACTCCCCGTATTACTCCGAAACCCTTTCCGCGGATGCGTTAACACGGATGCTCGAGTGTTAACTGTCGTGCAATTTAGATGTCGCGATAACGCAGGTGATCGCCGGGGAGCGATGAAACGGCGATGTCAGGTCGGGATCGATGAAAAAAAGTCAGGACAGAACTAACGCGGACTGAGACCGCGATATGAGACTCGTCAAATGATACTAACGTCACACTGGGGAGCACAGTTCTTCTCTTCGATGAATCTCTTATTGATACACACGTGACCCGGTAAAGACTTGCACGTGCAACGCGCGGGCTTTGGTGCAGCAAACGGGCAAAGTGTAACTGTAAGACCTCTCACCGTAGTACGCCACTTTATAATTCATCTCCCACTCTGGCAGTCCGATTCCCCGCCGAAGACACCCACCATAGATCACGTCAATGAATCCGCGCGATCGTAAAGGAAAGGAAAAGTCCCGTGTAATTTTTGTGTTTTTTTTTTGGAATAGAGATACGTCTCGGTAATAAATGACGGACGATCGCGACGGCGCCTTCAAAGTTTCTCACGAAGAAATACGATGCGTAATGCGACTCAAAGTCTAATTGTAAGCGCAACGGTGATGCGAGTTTTGGAAATTCCGGTGACGCAGTCCAATTTCAAAAATTAAAAAAATTAATGTCAGTTTAAGTTTAGAGAATTGTCCGTCCCTTCATTTTCTCATTAAAGACGTATGAAAAAGAATTAAATTTTCAGACATCATCAATATTAGAAATGAAACTAAAATAGAATCTTTGCGCTGAAATTCTCATCTGCTAGGTATTTTCATATCGAAGTTTATGCTGTAATGAATATTAAATATTATAACTGCAGATGAATAGTGAGCAATAGTAGATAAAAATTTACATAATATAAACCTGAGAATTGATTATCTTCTTAAGTAAATCTTTTTTTTCATGAAATGCGCAATTTTAGAAAGAGAGAGAGAATAATTCAATCTTCACACATTAGGATTCTGTGCATTATACACGAGAGAGATATTCGTTGTCAGTGATATGCGAAACTGCGAGTCTCATCATAAAATACAATATGCTTGCGCAATCGCCTAAACGCGATAATATCGATAATGAGAACGATATTAAGTTTGATATGTATCCATGAATCTCAATCAATTTAATATCTAAATATTGTTTCATTGAATCGAGTAGTAATCGTAAAAGTCACGTACGCATTTTACGTAAATATAAAAATTTTATTCAGTTATGTGTGAAATGAGGTGCATAACAAATGATGTCAAAAACGGAAATGTAATTAATGACCTTATGAAATATATTCTAAATGTGATCGAAACTTTAAAAAATATGTAAGTATCACGTATTTTGTCATATTTCTTTCACGATGGATGAAAAGCGATAGAGAAAGAAAATTATTAAACATAATATGCAAATGATGATAATTTTTCAACTAACTTTTTGACGTTAAATATTAAAAAAGTGATTGTATAAAGTATAAATATTAGCAAAGACATTATTGTTACATGCATTTTATTTCATTATCAAAGAGACAATTTGCAACGACCGTTATTCTTTATTATGTCTACTTGAAAAAATTATACTAAAAATACAAAAGATAATGTTATATATAATAATAGAATTGTAAAAATCAGAAAAAAGATATATAAAACAAGCGGAGAAAATTTTTTCATACAATTTATTTCCTCTCTCTTTTAACATAACAATATAGTATAATTATATATAATAATAAAAAATATATAATATTTATTTAAATAAAATAACTACATATTGATTTTTCGTATTCGTTCATAAATGTTACATGATTGATCGCTTTGTTGTGTATTGTTATATTTCAAAGTATTTATAAAAGGTTTAAAAATATGTTTTACAGAGATTTCATTACGATACCGTCACGTTGCGTTTATAAATACTGATTTCGACTTTTGCACCGCAAAAAGTTTCAATTATGTTTATTATTATGCTGTTATGTTATCAAATACTGATAAAAGATTCGAACATGCTGCGGCTGTTATCAGTACCGCTTACAACGTACTTTTAATCACATTTCTAATAATAACGATTCACGTGGGACGCAAAGGTGCGCGCTTTTGTGCCGTAACGTATTAACGTAACGTTAAATCAACGTTGCGTTCGCACAGACGTGCCCACGCGCGCGATCGTAAATCATAATTCTATAATTTAAGTCAGCGGGTGTAGTAAAACAAGGAACATGTTATTTACGTACGTCGCGTCCATTTATTCACGCAGCCAGCAAGCGTGAAGCGCCCGGTGTCAGCGAAATGCGGAACAGCTACTTCTTCGTACACGCAATTGAGGCATAACGCGCGTTACACGTAACTGAATGATGATCCTTAAACACGCATACGTGTGTTACACTCTTTCGTGAATCACAACCCTTTCGACTCGTGAAACCGTTCGCGTAATTAACGATCAATTGATGTTACCCATAAGGAGAGAGAAGAGGGGAGGGTTGATCGATGTTTTCCAATCAATTCACGGAGTGAGACAGCTCTTATGTTTACGAAGTTACGCAAGAAAGACGCATGTTATATGCGATACATTAAATATGCATAGAGCGCGAGGCGATTGTCGCATTGCGACTGAATAAATCACAGATATCTATTTTCTGATCTAAATATTAACACCATGTATAGATACACAGACACACGCATGTTCGCTACTACATCAGGTGTTGAAATCTTTTTAAGATCACGTTATATCTGTGCCGACTGTTCTTAAGCTGCTTCAAAAAGATTGCTCTATATATATAGGGTTTTCCGATAAGAGTTACTTGATGTTTTTAGGTTTTGTTTGAAATGCGGCAACACTGTTCGATGTTTGTGTTGGATATCTGTTATCTGTAGGTCATTACAAATTACAATTTTAGTCATGGAGCGAAACCCTATATAATGGATAACTATTCTATGTATACTCCAATATATTCTATGTTACTTTAATAAACATTCCATAAATAGTATCTTGGAACGTTACTTATGTCGCTACGATATCTTCTAACAATAAGTTAAACTCCCTTCGACTAATCTATAATTCATATCAGATTTCATGATACGATTATATTTATAACTTCATATGCTATGTTATCTTGACGTGTGTTAATATATATTTTATATACACGTGCATATTTAGTTCTTCGAACATTTTCTGTACTACACGGCACGTAAAAATTATAAATAGAATTCTTATAAAATCATGTATAGGATTTCCAAAATAAGCTTTATTCGATGGCGATAAGATACCCTTTATTTTAGGGACGTAGAATGCAAAATTACAACAGTCGCGATGCTGATCAGCGAACATGTTAAGAATACTTAATAATATTTAATTATACTTACCTATACTGTTTTTATACTTGGAATACACCATACAACCAAACATCTATTTCTAATTGTGCGATACTGCAATTATTGTCGCAAAGTGTTTTTCACAGTTTCTATTTACAAGCTACAAGCAAATGCTTGTAGTATTGTAGGTAGATGCGCGTGATATCTCGTAAGTGCTTGGGGCCAACTTGATTAGCCAAGAGCTCTTGTTAACAATTGATACTACTGAAATACCAAGTAACACTAAAGAGACAGTTGAGGGACGGATGAATTTTACGTTGCACACATTAGACATTATCCGAGACAAAAGCCCATAGTGCGCGTGAAATAGTTCTACAAAATTGTAAGTGCGCGATATTTCTTATCATTGACTTGCAAAAATACGCTCGTCATAGTCACGTTCCTTCATTATCTCAATATATATACCTTGTAATATTATATTTAAAAAAAGGTAAAAAAGAGCGCCAAGTACACGCGCAGTGTATGTTATACAAAAAGTGTTATTTTAACCTCGAAAAAACCCAAGTGGTAGTATCTTTAATTTAAGACAAGTAAAACCCAAGTAGTACGTAATGTCTTTGTACCTTGAAAGAACCCAAGTAATATCTTTTATTTTAAAAAATACAACCCAAGTAGTACGTATCTATGTATTAATATATTTTACAAAAAAATGTTTGAAATCTTTAAATTGCGCCAAATATGTATATATATATATTACCTTGAAAATATACATTATATCGAGAAATAATTGTTGTACAACTACTTTTAAAAAATAAAACTCCTGTGGTAGTATTTTTAATTTTTAAATAATAAAACCCAAGTATATATACATATATTAGAATCTTATATAAGATTAAAAATTTTTAAATCTGACAAGAATTAACCAGTTCTCTGGTAATGACGCATATATGCGCCTAAAATTTTCGTGCCAAATGTGGTAATGACGCATATATGCGCACATTGAATCTGGATAAAACTTGGTATCCTAAAGTTTTTTGGGTCGCTGAATCGGAATCTGAGCTCACTATTTCGTCATCGTTCAGTTAATATGGCGCCCAAAAATGCTCTCTTTGAACGGTTTTCGAGACGGTGAGCCAACCCAGATAACAAAGAGAATCCAAAAAGAATTCTTTTGGAAACCCCGTATTATGAAATGAATTCCTTTTTCATCCTATTTCTGTTCTAAAAGCACTCTTAAGGATTCAAAAAGAATTCACTTTTATGTCACCAATTCTGAGTTCTTTTTCAGATACAAAAGGAATTCTTTTTATACTCCATAAGCATATTATTGAAAAGGAATTTTTTTAGTTCATTTTGAACAGATTACGCTAATTCATATAGAATTTAAAAAAGTAATTTTTTTTGAATTCATAACGACCACCTGTACTATTTGGGCGAAGTACAGCTTAAAAGCGAAAAAAATACCACGCTTGAATTTTGAAATTTCGACCCTGAATTCGTCATCAGTGACCGAAAAAACATGCACATACCGAGTTTGATACGTATCCATAATGGAATATCAAAGTTAGCCACTTGAAGCCGCCATATTAGATCCGCCATTTTGAATTTTGAAATTTTGATCCTGGATTCGTCATCAGCGACCCAAAAAACCCTTAATAGATAAGCTTCCATGTAACAAATGAAATTATTTGCTCTCACCAGTTTTGGCACAAAACGTTGATTTCGGGTTTACCAGTAAAGTGGTTAAAGAGTTAATAGTACAAAATGAAAAAACCTTAATTAAAATTTAAAAAAATTTTATGTAAAAAAAACTTGGCGCGCTGCTAAATTGAATAAGGAAAACAATGAGAACAATTTATAAGTAGTAATACAGAATACAATTTATAAGTAGTAATACAGAATACAATTTATAAGTAGTATATATATATATATATATATATATAATACAGAATTTAATTTAAATATTACAATAGTTTTTCTTATTCAATCTAACAGCGCCAAGTTTTTTACATAAAATTTTTTTTTATTTTAATTAAGGTTTCTTCATTTTGTACTGTTAACTCTTTAATTCTTGTCAGATTAAAAAATTTTTAATCTTATAAAATTCTAATATATGTATATATACTTGGGTTTTATTATTTAAAAATTAAAGATACTCGGAAAGAACGGTTTTGCTGAAATATCTAAAAATTTGGTCAAATACAGCTCTAAAAATAATTTTGTTAGACCATCAAAAGTAACTAAGTAGGACACCCAAGCATAACGATAACGCTGCAAAACGTTTTATTATTCTAGCAATTATTTTGAGCGTCCTACTTAATTACTTTTGATGGTCTAACAAAATTATTTTCAGATCTGTGTCTGACCAAATTCTTAGATATTTCAACAAAACCATTCTTTCCGTGTACTACCACATGGGTTTTATTTTTTAAAAGTAGTTGTACAAATCGAACCCAAGCTATCGATTGAGCCTACTTGGAAGTTGATCAGATCAGCCATTATTGAGATTCAATAATTTCGGGTACTCGTAACTTTCCGTCTCGCGTAAGAGATACACGGGGCGGTCTCGCTGCGCGTATACTTGGCGCGAGACACTACCGTGTCTCTTGATTCGATTAGACATTCAAATGGAAATTGTTGACGCAGACATCGGAATATGTTATATTCGCATTCGGAACAAGATTATTTTCGCCGGAATGTAATATACACGTTAATTTCGCACGCGTGCTCACCGCCGCGTTATCTCGCAAATAACGCCGGGGTGGCGCGGCCCGTTCGACGTACGTACATTAATGGAATCGCGGTAATCCGTAGTTTGCGAAATGGCGATCACCCGGCGGGCATTCCACTGCTTTAACCCGCCGTGTCAATTTAGCGCGAAACAATTCGATCTTTGCGGACGAATTATTAAACGCGTTGCCGCCGCGCGAAAAGTCGCGCCAATAAAGCGCAAAACGATATTCTCTCCCGTCCCTCCCTTCCTCGCGCGGCGGCAATCACGATATTATAATATAATTGTATACAGTGCGTGTGTATAAAAGATAACGATAACGACGCCGTGTACTTAATTACAATTCACGCGCGCGTGTGCGAGCGTGCGAACGCCGGCCAAACGAGTCCAACGCTCTTTCGTTCGTTTGCACGGCGGAATATGGCCATTACCGAAATTAGCATTGCCGATTCGATTACACGCGGTTATTATTACGTCGTTGGGCGGGGGTATATGTGTGCGCGAGTATCCGTGTGCGCGCGCGATTGTATGCATTTGATGTATTCGTCGAGATCAAAGGCAAATCGGCGATGCCGATGTTTCGCGATGCCGCTAATGGGAGATCAGCTAGAATTTTATGACGTCGACTCGTCCGAAAAAAAAACACGCATTACGCAAACAGCGATAGCGTTATCGGATTTCTCGCAAAAAAATCCATAGATATCCGACATGCGATGGATTGCAGATTGCAGAATTAATAATTGTTGCCCGAATGCTGGAGCGTTCTGAAAAATCATGCCCCGGCAAAAATGTCAGAAAGCTCCGGGAAGCTTTCATTTAACTATTCGTTCTTCGCCACTAAGTCCACACGGTTGATTCTCCGAAACTATCATAATTAGCTTAATGGAATCCTCGTGTTAATTTCGCAAGAATAGAAACACATAAATTACAAAGATTACGACGATAATCGTTATATGGCGGGGTGTAACATAATTCAGCACTTAAAAGTAACAAAAAGAAGATAAGTTCATACGAACGATTTATTATACGTTGCGTAATCGCGAGTACCGACTTTGACTTAGCGAGAAAGTATTAATAGCAGTTCGACAGCTTTAAAAATAGCAGAAACCGCAGCCGACGGCACGTAATCGTCCACGTGCCCGCGCGATCGCTACCTGCGCAAAATCGCTCTCGGAAATTATACGCCCGCCGCGCGAAGTCTCGGTCGCGGATTTATGCGGCTCGGACAATCGGCGATCGGCCGAAGAAAAAAATCGTCGCGCCTGCCCGAGACAATTCAGTTCCGCCGATCTCTTAATGCGTTCCGTGTCACTGAGCGTGTCGATTATCGTTTCGATCTATCGTCGCGACGACGGCGCGGCGGCGGAATTTAGCTCGCGACGCTAAATCAGCCGGATCCGCGGCCGTAACGTCCCGGACGAACCTTGAGGAACGATTGTTTCACGGCGTTTCTTGCGGCGAATCCGCGCCGACCCAGCGCGCGCGGAAATCATATTTCGCGGGGGAACTCCGCTACGCCGACGAACACAATGGAACTTCCGGCTTTTTTTCCCCCCCCTCGATTTCTCGCACGATCGCCGTGCTGGACCCGACGCGACGCCGCGGTGGTCTCCGATAAATTTTAACGCGGGCGAAGGACGCGGCGACGCTCGCGCGTTTAATAACGCATCCGCGTGCACGTTCCCGTTGCAGGTGTGAGAAGAGTAAACAGACCCGCTTTCATTAACGTCGCCGTAATGCGTTAAGTGGAACGGAGTTCCTGATGTCGCTTTTGACAGGCGGTGTTTGAATAAGTCGCACGTGGAGTACGATAACACGAGAGATTCCCGCGGGGTCTCGGGAAAATTCTCCCGTTGCCTCCTGAAATATTTATGGTCGCTCTCGCTTTTATTAAATCCGCTTAAGTTTGTTTGAAGCCACATAATTAGAAAATTATCGGCCGACTGAGAAACGTTTCTCTCCACGGGACACGTTGTACGCGAAATAATTTCTCGAAAGAAGGAGAAGAGGTTCTATCATCCTCGGAATATTCATTCTTTTTATAAAATGGAATATAGAATGACGGTATATATTAACATATTTTCGTAGAATTATTTTTCATAAACATAATGTTAATATATTTTTAATAAACATAATGTTAATATATTTTTAATAAACATAATGTTAATATA
>NJRP01000066.1:343523-388992 GCA_003063835.1 Aphaenogaster floridana
TTCTGCTTTTGCATTTAGATCAAATATTACTGAATTTTTCTAATATTGTACCATTTGTACCAGAAATTGTACCAGATATTGAAATTGTACCAAATTTGATGTCTTTTTTCGATTGTAGTACCAGGGTACCAATATGGTTAAAAATGTACCAAATCTGGTACAATTGTACCAAGTCTGGCAACACTGGTACATATTTATATGCCCTGCAGCCGTCGTGTACGCACGATTCTAAATAGGTAATGAGATAAGTGTCATTAACGACGTTAATGAGTGACCACGCGCCGCCGCTCTTATCGGCTTTGCAGTTTTTTTTTTCGTCAACAACGTGTAAGAGGTTTGATGAAAGGGAGAATTATGAGTCTACGCGACAGACGTAAGAGGCGCGGAATGAAAAACACGCGATAATTCCCTCGCGCGAGCGTTGCGGTCGGACGGCGAGGAAAAAGGGAAGAGAGAGAGAGAGGGGGGAGGGGGAGAGGGAAAAAAATCTGAAAGAGGCACCCGTCCCGCCGCTTGAATACGGCAAATCCCATCTTACGTCAGGAAGAAATAGCGACGCTACGAGCGCGCGGTTACGTCGCCGACGCCGACGCGGAAATGCACGGGCGTCAAAGGCTCACGAAGGAAAGGAAGGGCTAAGGGCGCGACGGTATCTGAAGGTTACGCGCGGAAAACCGATACCGGTCGTCACCGTGCTCCCACATGTCCTTTTTCAGCACGTTCCGTTTCAGAACGTCGCGCAGGCGGCTTCACCGAATTCAGCCGAGGGGCAGATTACAGCCGACGCTGAAAGCGCAAAGCGCGAGACGGCCCGATAAAAAGAGGGGAGAATTTCCAAGATCGCGGCCCGATACCCTACCCCATTCCCTTTCAACCCCATCGCCTTTCCTTCTTTTGTCCGCTGTAACTGTCACGACGACTGCTCGCGCGAGAAAAACCGCGGAAGCCACGTCAATACCGGCCGTTTTCCGCGTCAATGTGACAACGGAAATTTGATCGCGTACCTTTCGCTTCACCGGGTCTTCGTGCACATTTCAGTAGCTAAATTTAGATGGAGTTGGTAGATAAAAATTGACCAGAAAATTGACTTTGTAAATTTTTATTTCAATTTTACAAAAAATATCGCTAAAGTGTGAGTTTTGGAGCATTCTACAACTCTTAAAAATCAAGTCAAAGACGACAAATACTCTTCGCAAACGTTTTTCCAGAAAATAAAATTTTTGTTTTAAACACCTGTCTTTGAAATTAATCATGCATTTTTGATGCAATTTTCTTGTTTTGTGCAAGAAAATAATCTTAATCTGTTTATTTTAATGAAAACCAATTTTAACTAATGACAGAAATTGGTCCGAAAACTTTGCTATTCAAACAAAAAAATTGCAATATAACATTACAAAAAAGAGAGTGATTAAAACAGAGATTACAGAAATCTGACGAAAAAATAGAGAGCGGGAAAGGAGAAATGTATCTAAATTCGCTATAAATCGCGAGTTTATCCCTACTACTTAGTTAGAGGGTCCCCGTTTAACTGGGATTGAAGTGATTCTCTCTGATTAAGCAACCAAGGTAGCTTGCTACATCTTGTTAGAAATATATTTGTAAGAATTGACCGGAAAAAAGATAAGCCAGTCTATGTTGAAAGTGTAGACAGATTTTGTAAATCCTCCCACCATTATTATCGCTTAATTCTTGATATCAAAGATCGCGCGAATCTTCTCGATTATCTGAAAATTTTGGCGTCAGACTGTGTACGTTCGTGACTGTATGATCAAGCATGCTAGCAAGATTGCGGCGGTTATTGGCAAACCGGAAGTTCGATCTACTACGATACGCACTCGTCGAACTACTCTTACTCTCTTTCTCTCTCTCTCTCTCTCCCCCTCCCTCCCTCCCTCCCTCTCTGTCTGTCTTTCCAAGCTTCCTCCTTCGCTCATTCCGCGGTAACTCGGGAGCTTTGCTTAAGCTAAGCTTAAATAAGCAAACTGTCGCGTAGGTAGCTTCGGCCAACGTTCCCCCGCCCTCTTCATCAACTCCGTCCGAGCTCCGCAACTTTTTGGCGGGTAGTCTGCGCTAACTGCCGAGTTAACTCACGAGGAATATTGCCGTAAGTCGTCAGCGAAGAAGCCACGAATTTCCTAATAACGCCTTGACTGTCCGTTAAAACCGAAGATAAATAAGCTTCGCGACTACCGAAAACTTGAGGACGGTCGGGTGTCCAACTTGAAAAAAGTTCTCGATTGTTTTGACAAAAGGAAAAATTTCACACGGGGTACTTTCTATTTTGATGATAATTTATTTCAAAAATTACACGTTAGATTAAAATAAGCTTGATTAAAATTTGATTTATGTCGCCGCAGAATCACATTAAATTAACATTGCTCCTCTGAAATAATATCCAATTCTTGTTAGTTTAAGCTTCAAATTGCGTTAGATTATTAAGGATTTAAATTTTTAATTGTGTTCTGAGTAAGGTAATATGATTACGTTAATCATTAAATCGATCTGTTCTCTTAACCATGCTGGGAAGTTTTTATTAAGATAAATTGATATACTATGTATATATAAAGTGGCACCGATTAACGCTTCTCCGCTGTCTTCATTAGCTCCATTCGCAATTAAGAACTCTGCGGAAAGTCGGCGCCAAGTATTGGATTATATTAGCGCGTGCTGCGGTGAGATAGTGAATAAAGGGAGGATTTCAGACGCGATATTACCTATAGAAAAGTCTCTATTAAAATGAAGAAACAATATTATTTCATAATCAACAATTATAACAACACCTAATTCTTGCAATATCGCAGCCAATAATACTTTCATTAAATTCATAAATATTTCACGCCTAGATTAATCTTACAAGGTTGTAAAAAAATTGGCTGTAAAAAGGGGTTATAGAAAGAAAGGGGATATAAGAAAACGACAGCTTAACTTTTCACTTTATTAATTTTATGAAGAATACCATCTCTCAAAGAGAGTTACAAGTTTAATACATAGCAATAAGAACGTAAAACATTTGCCGAGCTGCGCTCGACACTCGTGCGAACTCGACACCCCTAAAATATTTCGCTTATTCAACGTGGTACATTATTGACGCTCGCCGTTTCGTTATGTCGCGGGAATTCTCTGCGTCGTCGCTGTCGCTGTCGCCCGACGGGAAAACCGGGAAAGCCGCGGAATAATCACGGAAACGCCGATAGAATCGTCGAATCCAATAATACCGCGATGCCCGGGGGAACGTGGAAAAGCTCTTGGACGACATCGTTCGGCCATCGTTGCGAGTCGTGTTTCCGCAAGACCGGAAGCCGGCTCCTCGCGGTAAGATTTGTAGGATGCTCCAAGCCCGGGGTCCTCCAGTTCCAAGTGTCCTTCCTTGTACAGCCGGAATTCTAGCAGCGCGCGGCGTCCCTTATGTACAATATCAATGTGTACATAATATTATATAAGCGACACGTATAATATCCCGAAAGAATGAATTCCCTTCTCTGAACCCCCCCTCCCCCACCCCCCGGGGACGGGACTCTCCTGAAACAAAAGACGTCGGATTTAATTAAATATCGACGCGATCTTCAAAGCGCCGTTATGAAAAGATTCCGAGGGATAATCATCCGCGCCATTAGCGGAAGGGCCGTATTATTGCGTTTAACTCTGGTATTCGCGACGCGGGATCGCGTCGGATTGCGAGAGAGGTGTAAAAATGATCGCGTTTACGTTGTTACACGCGCAACGGTTTCCTCTTCCTTCCTACGCCGTGGTATCGAATGGAAAGCGCGATACGATCGCGGCGCGTGTGTAAGTAATGGGCGCATTACTGCACTCTCCGCTAAGCTTCGCGCGCGCGGCGCGGCGGCGGGGATTATAAACGCCCGGTGTATTGCATGTGCCGTACATAAATGATGCACGCGGCATGCACGCCACTCAAGCTATGCCCGCGGTCAGAATAGCCTGAAATATTTAATGGCCGCGCGATTATTTCGCGGCGAATTTTACCGCGCCGGCGGCGCCACGCGAAAGTATAAATCGGTTTACAGCTTATTAAATCTGGTTTTACGTCCGCCATCTATCTCGCGACCCGGACGTCGTTCCGCTGTCCCTTCGCCACGGTTCCGGCTGCCGACGCGAACAATATCTCCGTGCACGCGCAATTTTTATGATCGATAGCGCGTTATGGATTCTTTCCTCAGCGAGCGCCTACCACCGCGCCTCGTTAAGTTCAACGTCCCCCGCCACGTGCGTGGATAAGCATCTGCAGTTCCGCCGGCGAATCACGCGAATTTTACGAATTCGGTGATTTATTTAAAGTATGTATCGAGAGCATGAGCTGAAGCTTTCGTGTGCGGAGCGTTCTTCACTGATAGCACTTTCTGCGGATTACGAATTCCTCGACGAAACTTTTGAATTGATTACAATTGCATTGGAGTTGTATAATATCCTTTCAATTTTGATTAATTAAAAATAAATTTTGTATCGCAGAAAAATCCCGGAAATAAACATTTGACTCAGCATTGCATAAATATAATTTTTATAGATTTATATTAGAAAAAAATCTTAAATACTGTTTCCTCGATATATACTATTTTTATTGTTATTAGAAAATATAACATATATCTTTTAACATATAATAAATTGTAAGACGACTTGACTGGCCATAGATGGTATTTTATTTATTACTACGAGAATTAAATTTAATAATAATAATGCTAAAGCATCTATTAGATTCTCCCCCCTTAGTATTATTATTATTATTAAATTTAATACTCGTAGAGGACCACAATCCGTATGGTTGATACGTAGTAATAAATAAAATACCATCTATGGCCAGTCAAGTCGTCTTACAATTTATTATATGTTAATTATTTACTGGCGATTTAGGAAAATTAAAGTTTCTGGATATATCTTTTAAATAAAACGTAATCAAGAGAGAGGCGGAATCTTGAGGCGTTTCGTGTTTTTTTCCAATGACTCGTATCGGAAGTAACATCTTGAAGAGGATGCACATTTAATAACGTCCCTGTTTATTTAATAAATCGGTCCATCCACCGCCGCGCATTAAAGGGCTGCGGAGCACGTACCATAAACGCGGCTGGTAAACGCGTGACGTGGCAACCAACTAGGTGCAATTTAAAAAATCGAAAACAGTGTTTCTCCATTAACGGAGGAACACATCCCCCGGCGGTTTTTGCGAAAAATCAAGAAGAGCGTACATATATCGAAATAGCTCGAGGGGTAAGCGGGACAACATCGCGAGGACTTCCCCGAGATAATATTGTCTTTGCGGTCCTTGCCGGGCTTAGTGACTTCGATGCCGGGTTTAAGAACCGAGCACACACCGAAGAACCTCGTGCTCGGGTGTTTTCACCCGTAATATTTGGACTGCTTCGAGACCCCCGACATCCCTTCCGCGAGCGCGCGCGCGGATTGCCCCCGTACTTAGGAGACCAATAAAAATACCGCCTACATTCCCGCGCACGCAACGGTTACGATCGTACACGAGCACGTCGACATCTGCTCGTGCTGAAAAGGCTTGTAATTGGATGCCGTTTAACGCGTTATTGGTGCCATATTATCGCATCGTATTATCCTGTTCACATAGGCAATTTCGTTTCTTGTTTTCTATGCGCAATTGTATCGCGCACTAAAATAACACAGATTATTAATTATCTGTGTACCTCTCCCCTTCCTCTCACTCCTTCTTTTAACCTTTAATAACATCGATTTCGCAATTACGATTCAAATGAAGGCTCGATTTCAGTGTGCATAGTTTCATCGCCCGATTGTTCTCCTGTTGTTTAAAACGTCTATTTATATATAACAATTAGCGCACGGTCACGTGATCCTGCTGTTAATTGTAAGCTCATACCTACCCCAGTGAATAGTCCCTGTTAATCGATCGGGGTCGCAATGACCGAACGGGAAGTTTCATCGAGCCGCAGCCCGGCCCGGTTAGGTTCGATTAGCACGTGATTAAGCCTAATCGCGAAACTCGGCCGCTCGTTGCGACTTAAAGCTCCGTTAATGACGGAAGAAGAGAAATTACGCGGCCCCCCCAACACATCGGCGTCCGATGCGCCGCGATATGTGGGTTAACGAGCGCGAGGCGCGAGGGTATCGCGCTTCGGATCTGGAAAACTACGGAAGAGCAATTCGAGGGTGGGAAGGAGGGAGGGAGGGGGGGGGGAGTAAAAGTTATGGGCTCTTCGTGGGATCTCCTCCCGTGGATTTCGCGGGATCAACGATAGTGCCGTGTGCGTCGAACTCGCTCGGGAGCTCCCGCGGGCGAAGATCGCGCTCGGAGGCTCGCCCGAGCAAGAAGAGTCCTCCAACCCCTATCTCTCTTCGGCGAGATCGTGGCGCCGTGATAGCCACACCGCCATCCAGTCGCGGTGACAATTCGCGACTGAATCCCGGGGATTTCGCTCTTACGGTATGAAAAAAGGAAAGCGCGCGAATCGTGGAATAACAGTTGTCTCAAACCGCCTTTTCACCGCTGTTAACGTAACGCGGAATTATCGCTCCGTCTTCCGGATATCGAGATCCGAATAGCCCCTCAGGAATTCTAGCGATCGTCCTGAATAATCGAAATAATAAAAATAGAGTGTTGGGGGAGGGGGGGAGAATTTAATATGTGCTTTGGCATTTATTAATATTAAATTTGTTACTCGTAGAGGACCACAATCCGTATGGTTGATACGTAGTGATTAATATAATAAATAGAATACCATCTCTTGCCAATTGGGTCGTTTTACAATTTATTACACATGTCAATTATTTACTGGCGATTTAGATTATTAAAGAGTTTCTGGTTAATAAAAATAGAAATAAGGTGGAGGTTTTTTTACTTTTATGAGTTTTTTCGCAATTTTTTTCGCTTTTCCCCCATTAACGACAGATATCTGGTTATGAGAATTTTTATGCGAATGCCAATCCAGCTTTAAAATATGGTTTTAAAATATATCGTTTTCCAAGTGACTCCGCGTTTTATTCCCGTTCGCGCTTACAACGGCCACACGTCGCGCGGTAAATCCCCGATCGACCGTTCGAATCACGTCCCCCGTAATTTTGCTAATTACTCGGGGGTTATCTCGTTCGCTCGCAAGAAAGTACCGGCGCGGCGCGCGTCATCCGACCGATCGATCAATAACGCAAAACGCATGTCGAAAGCGGGGATCCTCGAACCGGACCCTCTATCGCGCACGGCGGCGGCAGTAGATTCGCGATAACTCCGAACATGCAATTACCGTCGAAGTGGATTTCGACTCATCCCTTTCCCCTCCCTTCCGCCGCCCGCACTCTTCCTATCCATACGGTCGAGGGTGGAATGTACCGAGCACTTCACTCGTCGGGCTCTTTGGCTCGTAGATTCGAATTCAAATTTGCGAAAGAGCCTCCCTATCCTCCCCACTTCGGCCGGTGTTCTCCTACGGATCCCGCAATGCCAATGATGCCAATCGCATCCGTCCGGATTTGACCGGCCGGAAATAATTGTCGACCTTCCGTGCGCTTTCCGCTTCTTTGGCTCGGGATGGCGCGTTTTACGCGCATCGCAGATTTTCGACGTCTACATGTTCAATTAAAGGGCGATGTTAATTAAAATATATTGACACGGCCGACGGAACGCGGCGCCGCCGGACCGATCAATTAATTAAATTTTATCAATGGCGCGTATTTGCGATTATAATGCGGCTCTTGACTGCGCGCGCGATCAAATGAGGATCGGAAACAAATGTTGATCCACGCGGCGATGCGTCGAGAACACGCGTAATTATTTTTGCTTCGTCCCTTTCGACGTCGTTATTTATAGTTGTGATTTCGATCTTTTTTTTTTCAAATTGGTGCGAATATCTGTTTAAAATGTATTCTGCAAAAAATCACTGCGATACGCTCCCAATATATACATATACAGGATAGCGATCGAGAAATTGTTGAAATTAAATAGCTGTTAATGAGGACAGAATGTAATGAATTAAACAGTCTGTCGTTTTTATTAATTTAGTGCAAAAAGGATATACATTTATGTAAAGAGATAAATATTAGAGAGAGCCGAAATTTATAACCGAATTATATTTGACATTTCGCCGAAGTTCCCGTTTTAATTTAGCACAGCAAACTCGATAACAATGTCTTAATCGACACGAGCCGCACTTACGAGATTCGGGAACTTTATGACTGACGAACTGCCGCGTTCTGGCCTAACCTTTAGTACTCTTTCCATAAAGCAAGAATGCTCCTCCATACGGTGTTACGGAGAAAACTTCGAACTGCGACGGGTCAAAGTACGTCGTTTCCGCACCCTTTCGCCAGGACGGCTCCCACGGTGGGAGCACCGAGGGTGTTGACGACCGAAGCGGGAGAGGGATGCACTCTGCGCGCTTACCTGGCCACGTCTGCTCTTAGCCGCATTTGCCTTTAAAACTGTCGAAAATTTACGGCCCCTTTGCCTTGCGCGCTCTGCGCATGTTTATTGCGAAACTTCCCCCAGCTGGGGAGGGGGAAGGCGGGGACGAGTAATACTCGTTAGGGTGGCGAAAACATTTACGGAATAGAAAGTGAGATACGTTAATGAAGGATACGAAAGGTACTCGTTAAGCTGGAACTCCGGTGGAGAATTTAAATGCTGAACGCGTGGAAAGGGAGAACAGGGAGGAAGGCAAAGGGCACGAGATTAGACGGATTATTTTTGCGGAAAGCGCGACTATAATTTCGGGGTATTAAAATTTCACTTGTACTCTGTTTTCAGCGTTTCATCATCCTGCTCCATGTTTATTTTTACGTAAGCGAAAGTACATCTCGGAAAAAGTTGAACGTTCGACTTTTTTTATCAACACCAACCTCGTTCATTATAATTCGCCCGCGGATTTGTCCGCGTCGAGGAACCGCGAAGTAAATGAGATTAACCGAATTACAAAAACGCCGGTATTTTCACCCCGAACTGGCTCGTAAATTTGCCCGGAAATCGTCAGCGACGCAGCTCGCTTCTCCGCAATCCCGATTGTTTACGTTCTCCAACTTTCCTCGAGAGGAGATGTCCAAGCAGCGGCGCGATACAATTTTCACCAGTCCTTCCCGTCCTCTTTCCCCTATAATTTTCCGTTTCGAGCCGCCCGATGCGACGGCGCGTCCCGCGATCCCGCATTCAGGGCGCATCGGCGAGACGGTTACTGGAATCGTACTTGTTGAGTCGCTTAATGGGCCCGAGGAAGGCACATCGCGCGGGAAAGTTGCCCCCAGCAATTTTTCACTCGGCTAAGTCCCCGAAACTCCATTCGATTCCAGATTGCTCGACTTGTTCGAAGTTCTCCGCCGCCGCCCGCGCCGCGGCAGTACGGCGGCGGTGGGCTGCGCCTTAAGAATCCAACCCCAACATCCCCAACGACAGCCGTCCCTCCTCGCCCTCTTTCGCCGGCGTATGAATATACGTAAGGCGCTAAAATGCGACATCGCGGCGCGACTGTGCCCCGCTCCTTGATGAAAACTTTCATCGCAGCTCGTTCCCAACGATTCTTACAAACTTGTTCTCTCCTCGGGAGATCCGACGCCCCTGTACGAACTTTACTTCACGAGGTGATGACAGAAGAGAAGGGGTTGCTGCGGCGATTATGCCGCGAGGTCTCGCGTTCTTTTCCGCTTACCTCGGAAAATTATTTGTGAGCTTTTTGAGATTTATTCCGTATTACAATTGGGAAAAGCGAAGAGCATTCATCGAACATAGATGCGGGGGAAATTAATTTAATGCTAAGTAGCAGCGGTCGATACGGTTATAACGCAAAACGCACGATTAATAGGTAATCAAATTCGAGACATGTGATGTGTACCTATTTCAATTATGGCGTTTGATGCGAGCTGCCAATAAACCGTAATATCACGACTGTATCAAATCAAAGCCAAATCGAATTATGCGCGTTGAAGACGCTAATTTGATACTATCGATGGAACGTCAAATGCGCCATCGTAACGCTTCGGCAGCCGAAGTTGGGGATACGATGCGTATACTCGTCGTCCGGAACTTGTCGTAAGGATCATATCAGATCCGATTTGTGCGCATTTAAGTTTCAAATCCCATTGCGGTAATTGACGTGGAAAACTCGCGTTCCGCAGAGCGGCACGATGAAATATTTATCCGAGCGGGCGGGCCGACAAGCTGAAAACGCGTTCGCAAAGCCGGGCCCGTATGTAGTAACGAACGCGTAATTGCGTGCACCGACCCTCGTAATTAAGCTCACCGAAGTACCTCTTGATTATCACGAGGATTAGTCTGATGAGTCTGACCGTTTCATTTCGCGACCCAAGTCAAACGCGGCTACATTGACAGACTGATGTCGCTTCTTGGATCCGGATGCGGGTAATCCAGGCATATTGCGGACACAACGCGTACTCCCCGCTAATTGATCGCAAAGATTTGCTGAATGGCATTAATACGTCGAGTAATTGATCACTTTGTTGTACAATGGAATCGGATTATTGTTAAACGGCATTACCGAAGTGGATTACTGTTAGTATTATTTCCGAGAGCTGTTTGTGAATCGGTATATATAAAGATATAAGAGAGAGATGAAAATAATAATGCTTTCGAGAAAACACAGAGTGGAAATTAATTGCATTTATTGATTACAGCGTGATATCGTAATAACATACATCGGGATTGTATAATTTTATATCTTGGTTACGTCATTGTTCTCAAAATGACCATCTATTAAATTTATGGGAGTATAACTGACTCTCGTACATAATCTCTCCTGTGCAATGTATTTAACAGTGAAAGGCGATGTAGATTGCTTTGACCGAGATGCTCTCGCAAATCCTATCGCTTTTACTATATGTGTGTATATATACATATATATATATATATATATATATATATATACATATATCGGTTTACCCTCGTATTATAATACCATATAATTACACATGTGCGATTGAGATTTTATTTATAGAAGCGTCATTCCCTTTAAACAACATAACACGATTCTCTCGCAAACGGACATTTAGTTTGAGATAAATGTGGCATCGAATAAAGTGTACGTGTCATATATAAATTTAGCTGGCCTAGAAATGCTTTTCGATGACCAGGTTCGCCTTCGCTCGGCGGAAATTCGAAATTAGTAAATTAGTCATAAATCACCGCGTTAATTCCGGAAGAAACGATCGCGGTTCTTACCGCGTTTCTCGAACACGTCGGCAATATTCCCGTTTATCGCGCGAATTAGTCGGATGAAACTGACCGTTTCGAGGCTCCCGTCGAACGCAGTCACGTAGATCGCGCGCCTTCCGTATACCCGGCCGCAAAAAGCCGGGGGTGGATGTCTGGGTGCTAGCTGATACCAGCTAGCAGGGAGCATGTTGAAAGCATTAGGAAGTTTCTTGCGGCCCTCGCCGGTAGAAATTAGAGGCAATCATTCTCGGTTTAACCGATGCACGGTTCGAACGGTTTTGCTCGCAGCCCACCCCTCGAAGAAGGACGGGGATCGTCCTTCTAATAACGGACAAGACCCTTGCACCGCCGGTTGCGAGACACTGCGATTGTTTTGTGAACTGCCGCGCGATAACATTCCGTGAAATATAAGGCATTACCATCGATTTCCCAAAGTCGCCGATACGCTCAAGTTATTCGTGCAATATATCTGCGCATTGTTACGTGTATATTGTTATAAAGATATTGATAATCTCACGATTACAGTGGCGTAGCTAGGGGGGGATTAGGGGGGTAAATCCTCCCCCCGAAATTTTGGAACCAAATATGAAAATATGAAAATGAAAGGTTGAAAGCCGAGAGAGAAATGAAATGGTAAATGCTTTAATAAGGTCTAAAGAAAATGTTCTGAACGAATATTGTTATCTTATTTAATTAAGAAAGTTATGAGTTGTTCTGTGATTTTCATTTTTTTTAAATCCCCCCTTTGAAATAAAATCCTGGCTACGCCCCTGCTCACGAACTATGTTAATATTTTTACAATAGTAGCGTTAGTATTGTTGAAATTTCTTTTACTTTAGAATTTCCTTGAATACACTTTTAGCAGACACGCAGATGTAATAAAATGTAAATAGGAAATAAAGTGGGGTCTTGACGATTTGAGCGACTTGCTACGGATAGAAATACGTACAGGTATTATTAGTTAAAAGCGGAGAAGGTCCTTCGATTGTGAAGCTGCTATTCTTTAGCGATTTATTCTTTCTTTATGCGGTCTTGTAATGCATTCGGAAACGTTCTATTTGAATATCTTCTGCTAGTTACGTATGCCAAGTTCATCCAACTAAAGACCCCGATTTCTCCTTAATTGAATACAATTCCACTCACAGAAATCTGTGCACGCCTTCTCTAAACTTCCTCTATATTAAATTACGCTCGCTTCAAGTCGTCAAAATAGTTCTACTTTGAGACGTTTAAATTATGTATGTTCTCATGGTCGCAATTATTTTTTGCGCAACATTTAAATATCAAATTTATGCGTAAATATTTTAAAAACATGAATGGGAAAATAGGCAATTTATCTTAAACATCTTTAATAAAATATCTGTTTTTATGATATATTCAATATATAATGCTACGATATTAATATAATTAAGAATTAATTAACGATAATAAGAGATTCACAACGAGGAAATTAAATTAATCAAATATTTACAATGTAACTTCACGGTTTTCCTGATATATTTCAAATTAATGAGTTATAATTACAATGTGTATATATATATATATATATATGTATATATATATATTTACAATAATATGATGCTTTTGCTTTATTAGAGGTATCATCTTTTTTTACATCGGTATACTTGAAATTGATGTACATTAGAGTTATTATCTCTTTACATCAATATGTTTTAAATTTACATTAGAAACATTAATAGGAATAGGCAATTTATTTTAAGCACCTTTAATAATATATAGCTTTTTATGAATTATGATATATCCAATATATAATGTTACAATATTAATATAATTAGGAGTTAATTAACGATAACAAGAATTTATACAACGAGCAAATTAAATTAATCGAATATTCACTATATAAAAAAAAACTTTACGGTTTTTCTGATTACTTCACTGAGAAAAAGAGTTTGTTAACTTGACTAAATTTTTCAACTAAATAAAATTTCTTCAGTTCAAGTATTTATTTATTTCAGTTAAATTGATAAATATTTGAAAAGTAAAGTTCAAGTATTATATGTTTAAGTTAAACAAATAAATACTTGAACTGAAGAAATTTTATTTATATGTGATAAATTTTGAAGTCGACCCAACTGGCAAGAGATGGTATTCTATAATATTAATTACCACGTATCAATCATACGGATTGTGGTCCTCTACGTGTAATAAATTTAATATTAATATTAACATTAATAAATGCTAAAGCATCTATTAGATTCTGAAATTTTATTTAGTTGAAAAATTTAGTCAAGTTAACAAATTTTTTTTCTCAGTGTTCAAATTGATGAGTTATAATTACAAAGTTTGCATATAACTCTCGCTTTATTAGAATTATCGTCCTTATTTTTTACATCGGTATGCTCGAAATTTACGTTTCGAAAGGGACTTTTTGGATCAGACATTTTCGAGCTAGAGTATATACCATTGAATAATGATCCGCATTACAACTCTCGAAGTATCCGGCGCGGCGAACGGCGACAATGTCGTAACGTCGCGGTGACGGTGAAGTAACGCGAGAACGACCAGAACGGACGAGCCGGAAATAAATGCCCGGCGCGGTGCACCTCGTCACCGAGGCAGATTACTAAGGCGGACTAACCGTCGGATGTGGAGCTGGATGTGTGCGGGCCCCACGCTCGCCTGTTACTCGCTCCGGAAACGTGGAAAGCGTGAAAGATCGCTTCCCCGCGCGAAAGTACTTTCCATTTAATCACGCGGCGGACCATCCGCCAGGTAGGAGGTACGTCTGGCGTTGGCGGAGGCGCGGCGTTAATTGAATTAGAGAATGGAATTAAGTTAACAATTTCGCGTCCGAATGGCCCGACTTCTACGACCGCGGCGATTATCTGTAACCGACCCGCCGCGCTGTCGCTGTCGCCATCGCGCGCCTGAAGTAACGGTATACTCGTACTACTCGCCGCGCCGTGCATTCGCGGCCGTATTCTCCTTGCCGCCCGGTCGGGGTTAACCCGATATTAAATAATCCGAATGGCGCGTATTTTTAACGTACCGGTGCCAGGAATACCGCACCGCGACACGTCGAAGACGTACGTACCGCCGCGCGGAAGTAACGAGCACTTACGCTGATGAAATTACATTTGGAATTCCGCTGGAACTTCTCCGCGCGGCGCAGATCGTAACGCGGCGATCTAGCACGCGCGTATATATAAATTATTCTCGTATGCCGAATCACCTGCGCTTTTCCCACCCCTTCCGCCGACGACGACTTTATTATTCGCCTTTAATTACATTCGCCCGGTGTTAAAATGTTCTCGAATCGGGTTAAGCGGCGCGTCAAGGTTCCGCGATACTTTACGCTTCGCCACGCTTAATGACTCCTATCGTTCACGATCTTGGAGATATCGCGGCGGGAAATAAACGTGGTGTGGGCCACGTGTGGAGCTTTCTACGTGACTCAATTAGAGCAGCGTGAATAAATGGTAATGGATAGTACGAGCGCGATCGCGTCACGACCACCGCCGATTAATAGATAATTTTCGATATCGCACCCGTCGTAAATTCTTGCATGTTAAACGCGCGTGTATTATCTTGTCATAAAATTACAACTGTACCGCACAGAGGAGGAGGTTACACGGTAGCGCGTGATGACGACAAAAGCTCATTATATGTTCACTCTGGCGATCGCGGTTTGCCGTAATGGAAAATTGCTGGCACACATCTCACGTAATGTATCATCTATATTTTATTATTGCGCGCCGTTGAATGCAACTTGTCGATCCCGCCGAGATTGTATGCTCATCGAGAATTAAGAACAGATACTTTCTCGAGCGTACCATTATTCATTTCGCTTCCTCTGCCGAATGAAAAGTTAAAAACGAATTCCGTGAACTTTCCAAACTTTCCGCCAATATATCTATATACGTGACCTGTAGCGAAAAAATCGAGTGTTTCGTTTATTGATATTCGTTTTATTTCTCTCTCTAAGTTGTGAACTCTCTAGCTATTTTTTATGATAGATACTCTACACGGAAAAAATGATTTTGCTGAAATATCTTCAAATTTGGCCAGATACAGATTTGAAAATAATTTTGTTGGACCATCAAAATAATTATGCGCTTGAGCATCCTACATAGTTATTTTTTATGGTTTAACTCTTTGAAGCACACATTTTTCTTTATTGTTAATTTACAGGCAACCTATGTACTTGTAGGTTTTTTGGGTTGCTGATTACGAATCTGAGGTCGAAATTCAAAAATTCAAAATGGCGGATCCAATTTCACGCAAATCGCTTAAATTTTCGCAATTCAGGCCCGCCATTTTAGATCCGCCATTTTGAACTTTTGAGTTTCGACCTCAGATTCGTAATCAGCGACCCCAAAAACCTAAAGTGTGCAAGTTTTATGACGCTATTACACGGAAAGAACGGTTTTACTGAAATATCTAAAAATTTGGCCAGATACAGATCTGAAAGTAATTTTGTTAGACCATCAAAAGTAACTACGTGGGACGCTCAAACATTATGATAATACTACAAAAAGTTTTGATATTCCAGCAACTATTTTGGGCGTCCTAAAATTATTTTGATGATCCAACAAAATTATTTTCAGATTTGTATCTGGCCAAATTTTTAGATATTTGAACAAAACCATTCTTTCCGTGTACTTATAGATCACTGTAAAATACATTTTTTATGAAAAATATGCAATTTTTTACAATTTGTTTGTTTAAAGCATTGTTATACAACTATAATAATGTTTGATTCTTCACATTTTTTATATGTGTTAACATCTTATAGATCTTAAAAGTACAAAAATCCGGATGAAAAAAATCAAAAACACACATAGTTTAAATAATTAAAAATGAAGAAAAAAGGTAGGATTATGAGATCCCACCATGCTTCAAAGGGTTAACAAAATTATTTTCAGATCTATATCTGCCTAATTTTTAGATACTTTAGCAAAATCGTTCTTTCCGTGTATAACAAGTTTTAGTTAGACATCAAATTAAGTCAATATTAAGTAAATCACATCGATTACCATGATAATTAGGCGTCTGTACATTAAAAAAACGATATCCATGATCCCGATTATAAGATTGATTTATTCCAAAGAACTGGACGGGCAGTCCCGTTGAACGTCGGACATAATTTATTGAAACGTCCATCAAGTTGATTCGATACGTGTGTATGAAAATCGAGCGGGCGGGACGCGACGCGATGTCACAGCGCGGTTTCGCGGATATCAACGCGCGGATAAAATGCATATGTTAGTGCGGACGCGTCGAACGCACACGGGGGTGAACAGAGGGCGAGAGGGGGTGGCTGACGTTACATCTATGCGGAACGAGTCGTGACGTTATCTCCGACGATGGAATTAATTATTGGAAAGCGCCGGACGGTCAATTATTCGCGGTTTTAATTAGCCCCGAAACCGTTTCTACTACGGCCGGAGTATTGTGCCAAATACGTTGCCAAATACAGCTTGATGCCATCGGCGCGTATAACATCACGCCCGTACATCTATCGCCGCGCGTCCCGCATTGTTCTCCGTTTATCGCACGCGCGTACATTCGTTGTCCCGCGCGAGACTAGATCGTCTCGAAACTAGAGCTATAATCTATCGCGACCGGGGGGAGGAGAGGAATTTAAAAGCGCGCGGCGTGTCCGAATTAATCGGCGCGCCGGAAACGGCGCGTTATTTTCGGGCAGGAAGCGTACAACCGCGCTCGAAAACGAGATATTCTGTCAAAGGGCAGGCAACATTGGGCAGCAAGTTGCGCTGACGCGAATCGACTGTTATCGCGTGACCGTAATGGTGGAACAAAACTTTTTAACGGTTCGACCGCTCTCACTGAATCCGGACGATCGCTGAATTCGCGCGGAATCCATATTTGACATGTTTTACTGGCAAAAAGCGGAAATATCAGCGGATTCCACGCGGCCGCGAGTGAGAGGGAAAGAGAGAGAGAGAGAGTGTGTGTTCAGCGATTCGATTGGTATATTCCGACCCGCGACATTGGGCGCAAAAAATATCACGTTTTCTTTTGTTCTTCAGACAAATCCGGCGCGGAGATTTCCCTCGAAAAATAAAATGCGCCGAAAATAATCAGCGCTCGCCGCTCGACCCTCGGCCGGCTTAACCGCCGATTTTTCTACGTATGCGGATCGCACTAAGGACCGTACAATCGCGCGTAATGAGATGCAATTACGGCGGAAAGAAGAAAATGAAACAACGCGCAGACTGCATTTGAAGCAAGCGGAATCACTTATTGCGGCCACCATTCCGGCGTGTTGCAGCGAAGCGCATATGGGGAATAAAATTGCGCCGGCATCTTTGAATGCGGGTCGAGACGACCGTGTTGCCGAGGAAAAATAGAATAATAAAGGCAAGCCGGCGAAAACAAACAGGCTGGCACGTGGAATCGCCGATAACCCGCGCTGTGCCACTTGTATCGGCTAAACGGCGAGCTCAAGGGTTCATTTGTCGAAACTTATTTCCGCTCTTAATCGCGCGAACGCGTAACTTTTCCCTAGGTCAAACGTTCTCCAAACAATTCTTCGAGATTTATAAACTAGCGAAGAAAATAAATCTACCTTAAATACATTATAGAAAAAGGAGATCGTTTAGTTAGAGAAGATATCATTTTTTTGCGAAGTATTTGTAATTCAATTTTCAAAATAAAGATACGAAGGAAATTATATGTCCTTACACGGAAAGAATGGTTTTGCTAAAATATCTAAAAATTTGGCCAGATATAGATCTGAAAATAATTTTGTTAGGCCATCAAAATAATTATATCGGACGTCCAAAATAGTTGCTGGAATATCAAAACCTTTTGCAGCATTATCATCATGTTTGAGCGTCCTACATAATTACTTTTGATGGTCTAACAAAATTATTTTCAAATCTGTATCTGACTAAATTTTTAGATACTTTAGCAAAACCGTTCTTTCCGTGTATGCTAAAATTTAGATTAAATTAATTATCGTGCGTTACTGTTAACAAAAACGATAAATATATTTAATAGAAATTTTAATAAGACGGAAATATATTTGATACAATATCATTATATTAGATACAGTATCGGATATATTTTTTATGTACACGGAAAGAACGGTTTTGCTGAAGTATCTAAAAATTTGGCCAGATACAGATCTGAAAATAATTCTGTTAGACCATCAAAAGTAACTATGTGGGACGCTCAAACATGATGATGATGCTGCAAAAAGTTTTGATATTCCAGCAACTATTTTGGGCGTTCTACATAATTATTTTGATGGCCCAACAAAATTATTTTCAGATCTGTATTTGGCTAAATTTTTAGATACTTCAGCAAAACCATTCTTTCCGTGTATTACTGTTTAAAGCAGTATATTTGATATAAGAAATTTTAATAATGTAGTGACTTGCTCGAGCTGCGTTCGCGAGCTTCCTCGCGTCTCATTAATTGTTTCAGCAACTTGAGCAATGGCAGGACTAAAATTCATTGTAACCGGATCTCCGATGTTTGTAGCGCGCAGTCTGTGCCAGAACAGTCACAATAGGTGACATTATCAAGCACGGGATTTGTAGGTGGGAGTGCTCGGTCCGGGAGTTTGGCCGCCTATCTACCTCGCTTCAGGTCGGATATTTGCTAGTTAAGTGACGGTATTGACGCGTGCGACAAGCAAATACCAATATGCCGCCGTCGGGCATCGTACATATCTACCAACTAGACGACGATCAAACAATTACATTCGTTCGAGCTTCGAAAGCCGTATTGCCGGAAAAACTCGCTGCGTATACACACATTTTTGATTCCGCTGCACACATATTTTACTATATCCCGAACTACTACGAAAATAAAAAAAGGGTATTAACGGCGAACAGCGATCGCGCTTTGCGAAAAATCCTCTTCGTGCGCAAAAACATTTTCCGCGTCGCATAGAGCGGATCTTTAAAAAGGAAAATAAAGGATATATGTATGGTATATATGTTCTGAGGCACCCCTTCGAAGATAGTCGCCAAGGATCGCGAGGAGAAACAAAAGTTAGGGGATTGTTAATAAGCGAACGATAAAGCGCTTCTCGAAAATCGGGGCGTGCTCTGGTCCTCCTCGCGCGTAAAAACTTTCCGAACGACGTCGGTTACAGACTTTATGAATCTCGTAAGAAAGTTCGTTAAGCCACTTTCGAGGCACGTAATCCGACCTGACGAAAATATACTCGGTGATATTAATAAATAATGGCGAACGGTTACTCGTTCCGTTTATCGTAAGTCTTATATTAAATTATACCCTAAATCTCTCACATTTATTGCATTAAAGATGTCGTCTTAAACTTAAACTTTGATGTCAATAATCGATCAGCCAATTCGCGTGCGATCTTTTAAATTGATCAATTCGTACTCATCATTAATAATAAACGTACTGAAATAGCAAAAATAAAAATAATTGTCGATCGAATAATTGGATGCATAAGGGAATAATTAATTTACGTTCTCTTTGGAATTGAGACGAACGCGTTTGCAATCATCGTATCTGCAGTCCGCGGAGTTTTCCCCCGCTTATCCGTCATCCGTTCGCGCGTCGAAGTATAATCGACCGCAAGATCGTGGCATTATTTCTAAAGTTGTCGTAAACTCGATCCCTCCATTCGCCGCGGATCCGGAATTCTCTTTTCTTACGCGAATTACTTCGGACGGAGTTTACAAACATTATTTAAAGTTCTCGAAGAACGTTCGCGAGAAGTCTACCTTGCCTGCCCCTGCTCCGTCTCACCCCTTTCATCGCGCTTGCTACCCCCGGCTGTGCCCTAACGATCTCTCAAGCGGTCCGCCAACGCCAATTCTTTATCCAGAATTAATTCAATCTCGCGCTGTCGACTCGCTCGCGATTTATCTTGTAATCCATATTAAGAAGTGTGTGCCGGTGAATATTTTGCGACGCGAGCTTATCGGGTCTCCTACTAATTTATTACCCGAAGGAATCGCGAATACGCGTGCTGCGTTAATTACTTTCGGAAGTTGTTCGTGCGCGACGTCATCGTCGGCAGATTGTTGCTATTCGGAGCAATCGCGCCGGGGCAACGTTTCAATTCACTTAGTCGCTTCTTTCCGAGTCCACATCTTTTTCCCGGGGTGATAAACTGGCGAACTTCTCCGGCTGACTCGTCCTCAGCGAGCCGACAACGAGGCGGCGCTGCTCATTTGCCGCCAATTCAGTACCCTCCACCACTGAGATAGCGAGGATAATAAAGGAAACGGCCGGAACGAAGAAACCGTCTTCAACGGCTTTCATTAACGCCCGTCGATTAGATTTGCAACGAAAGTACGTTAATTAAAGATATCTTAAATACGTTCGCCGTGCCGGCTCTCTTTCTCCCGTTCGGGAAGAAATCCTGAAACCCGACCAGCAATTGAAAATCTGTTAAATGATCGCGCCCTTTGCGCGCAGCAGTCGCAAGCTATCGGACTTTTTAATGAGCTCGATAGATTTTTATTCTCCGCTTTCCTTTCGCGAGCGTTACTTATCCATACGTATATATCTTTACGACCTTATGCACTCGAAAAACTGCTAATTGGATCGTTTCGAGAGAACATCACGGTACCCCCATGTATTCTCGCGCGTCCGTGTGACCAGGTTTACCTGTGTACCAGGTAAAATTTGCTGTATCGGGTTGATTAAGGATAATTGCATCTCGATGTGCCCCAAGGAATAATCCGAAATCATCTCGCGCGACCGTCGGCGATACCCAAGTTATAATCCACTGGCCATGAATCCGCCACGAAGATTGGGGCCCCATCCCGCAAAGGTTTCTCGCGAATTATACGAGGTCGGGGACGTGGGGGGAGCGCTTTGATCCTCGGTCAAAGGCCAACGTCTCCGAAGGGAGCGCAATGTTACGTGGGTCCCTTGGCCCATTGTGGCTCCCATTGTTGCGCAAACTGCATTACAACCGGAAGTGGCCGCGACCTCCCTTCCGTGGCTCGTAACTCAGTGTCTCGCGGGCTGCTGCCGGGCACTGCACAATGCAACAGCAACGGTACTACCAGCAACACCGACGTCAGACGTCGCCGGCGCGAATGCTACGGCCGCCGTAACGTTCATCGCATTACGGGACGTTATACGTCGCATCAATGCCGCGAGGAGTCCGTACGTCCGCGACCCTGTTACGTGTCGCCCATGTTCGAAGCGTGTGCCTTTCCGCACACGTGTCGGCGGAGAGGAAATTAATCGCGCGGCTCGCGACAGTCCGCGCGTCGGCGTCGTCAGAAAACACGGACGGGGGAATTACCGCTCGCCACGCGAATTAGAACGCGTTCACGATGCCTGGTTTTCGTTATCGTCTCGTAAGAGAGCGAGCGCAATAAAGCTCGACCTTATAATCCTATCCACCTCGCCCGCTATTCCATCGAGTCCCATGTCATCGATTGACCTGCTCCGTTTTTTTTTTTTTTTTCAAACGAGATAACTTGCAGACGTTGAATTTTTAAATTTCATCAGCCGGTCAAGCCTCTATATTTTTAAGTAGGTCTTTGCTTGACATAAAAAGTGAATACGTTTGAATAAAACATGTTAAAACATACAGGCGTTATTCGTTTGAATTTAAACCAAATATCGGGAGCATGGACACGCACACAAACATGCGACACACTCCATGTATAGTAGGGTCAAAAATATTACGCGATTTTCATGTTGTGATGCATAAATCATCGTATCGATGAAGAACTGAATAGCGCCGATGTAATGTACGGGATAAAATATTTGTAGAAGCTGGGTTACAATGGTTTATGTTATCGCGTATTACTCTATTTCGGAAAAGAGGGATTTACATTTTACCAGACTGCGGATATCGAAATGAACAAGAAACTAAGCTGAGATTTTAAATTCAAATTGCTCTCGCGTACAAATAATTCAAATGCTTCTCTTTTATATTAAAGTCGGCGTATCAAGATTAGCATAATCCAGTGTAGAGTCTGTTTAAGAATGCATCGTCTGAGCGATGATATATTAATGCGAGTGTTGTGATCCGGCAATTATCCGTTTATCGGATTTTCGATAAGTTCAGATATATTCCATTATATGTACTTATTACGCGAAGGTGTGTAAAATTTTAATACAGAATAAATACAGAATTAATACAGAATATGCGTTTGTTTCGCCCATTTTGAACAAATCATCTTTGTAACAGAAAATAATATTTTAATTATTACGAAAAATCCGCGCATATATATAACGTTATATTAAATCGGACAATCAACGCTGCTGTGAAAACGGATCTGAAACATTTAAATTAATCCGCGGACGAGTCAAAGATAAAATTCTTAGCGAATTCTTTTGCCATTTAAAAGTTAAGTGAGACGAGATACCTTCAGATCTCTTGCGCGCATTAAAGAGCTAAATAAGTAAAATAGTTACATAATTCGCCCTTGAAAGACGGAGCTTTGTTTCTTTCTCTCCATCGGTGAGAGAATTTTGAAACGCTTCTGCTTTCAACCACCTTTTTAGTCATTTCTTCTGTAAATCTATTTCTGCCCTTTGCTAAGACCAAAATGTACTTTCACACGTGTAGGTTTTTTTAACTCTAAAACTCCTTTGCACTTGTCGCATATATCCAACACCTTCCGCAGCGGTAGTTATCACCCACGAAAGAAGCCTGAGGGGAACCAGTCCTCAGGCAACAATGGGGATCTCGTGGGGTAAGGATCTATTAATAATTCCAAAGCGACGTCGTTACGCTGTAAGCGCACCACTGCAGCTCAAGGGAAAGGGAAAGATAGCAAGAGAAAGAGACAGAGAAAGAGGGGGAAGAGAGAGAGAGAGAGAAGGCGAAGGGATAGAAGGGATAGAAGGGCGGAAGTGGGGTAGCTAAGCGATTCGTTCTACTCTCCGGAGGCCGACCTCTCAATTAGCCTGCTTTCCTGCAAACTACGACTCCCCTGCGATGTAGCGATGCGCCAGCAGGCCGCCCTGGAACGTCTGGCAGCGTGTTTTCAGGATATCCTGATTCTCTTGATTCAACTAGTAAATCGGCACGAGAGAAGCCCGAAGCGCGCGCTCATAATACGCCGGACTCTTGCGGAAATCCGCGATTGCGGATTACAGAATAAACTGGGTTTTTGGCGAATTTGATAATAGCGCGCTCACGTGTAACTTCCGGGAAAGGGTCGGATATAATATTAAATTATAAAGCTCCGCGCTACGGGGTTAAGTCGTTTAACATTTGATATAATCCTTTCATTATTCGCACATAACGTATGCTGTATATTATATACGAGGAACAACAACTTGGGAGAAAGTTTTATGACGTTATATGACGCAGGAAAGCACTTTTGACTTTTAACAATTTTAAACCCACCGTATTTTACACAGTACAAAAGACGCGTACAAATGCAAAATTCTTGTTTTGACTTAGCCGCGCGCAAATGGATCTGTGGGAATAAAACAACGTACATAGCGAAGCTCGTATGTAGCGAAACAAATGGCAGGGAACCGCCGCGCGTGAGGAATATAACGCGCTCGTAATCTGAATTGCCCCCATACGATTCCGCACGCTCGGTCGCCATCGTTCCGGCGCGCTCGTAGATGGTCCATGAGACCTCTCGGGTCCGAAGCGGAAAGCGTGTTACCGTACCTCATCGCAACTAACCATCCGATCCGGCTAAGCCCATATCATCCACCTGGATCTCGCGACGTTGGCTCCCCATTATTTTTCATCTCGCAAAATCGAAGCTCTTCGAACGGTCCCAGACGCGGCGGATGGAGGGGGCGGTTAATCCACTCTTTCGCCGAATTTTACGAGAGCCGCGTCGTAGTCGAAGGCAGCCCGCCGAAAGCCGGTCGCTCGTAAACGTCCTAATTAATTTCACGCAGTTCGGCTTTAACGGAGCTTTAACGCTGCGACTCGATGGCTGCGATGGCAGGGGAGAGGGTGAGTTCGGTCCGGGGCCAGCTTTTCCGCGATATACCCCGGCCGCCCTACCAACTCTACCTTACCCTACTCTACCCTACCCTCGAAGGATCTACCCCGAAGAACCGTACCAAGTTTAATCCCTGCGGTATGGAGCCGACGAGAACTTTCACGAGGCGGCTTCGTGCAGGCGAGTTCAGCCAAGACAAAGCGCGGCCCGGTCCAATGAATTCCCTTTCGCTCTCCGCAGCCAGCGTTTTGTCGAGCGAGGAAATTATTTGCCAACAGGTCGGTCGGTGCAGCTGACAAGAAAAATCGCGGACACTTGCTCGATACGAGGCAACACGGGATTAAATTCCCCGAGGGGTATAAAGTATCTTGCCATGGGGAATATTGCTTGTGTAGGGAAAATTGTTAGACGAGGATGTAACGGAATGTAGCACGATTTGTTTTTTTTTTTACAAGTTCTCGACGATACAAACAACGCTGTAGGAATTATATATTAATATCTTATCTTATATATATATAATAACATATTTTATATATAAAGTAACATGAGGAAAGTCATTTATGGAATTTGCATTGCAATGCAAATACAAAAGCACCATTATACGCGCTTTGTAGCAAATAGAAACACCGAGTGCTGATATAGATATGATATGGACGGAGATTTAAACACGCCGTATCAGCGCCGAGCGTACGCAGTCTTTTCAGTTATCAATTCTGCGTCAACTTACGTCCATATTAAATCGAAACTGTATTTTCAAAGATATTCGAGGAGAATGTACATGCTCGAGGAGAAGAACGCGTAGACCTGCGTATTGTATGCACAATATGCTTCTCATACATATCAATTCGGACGAAAATTCTATATTGAGAAACCGTTGTTGTTGCGGTGGAACCTGTGGAATCGTTTCCCATGGCGCTCCGCAGTCGCACACCGGTGAAGCGTCAGATGTAGAACTCGCAGAACGGGAGGACGGCGGGAGGAGGGCGGGTCACCGAACCTCCGCGATCGCAGGGAAATTCCATCCCTTTAAAGCGATCTTCTCCATTCCGGATGCTCGCAGAAATAAAAGCAAGGCGACCTGCCGCGGAACGAAAGCCCGACCGTCGGAGCGGCGAAGCGCGGCGCGGGTAAATCCTCGTCGCAAGAATTCAAAGGTATAAAGTGTCGACGATGCGTCTCGCGTCGACCCTTGTAAAGACGTTGAATTTTATGAAACGTCACGGGGATTCGGTGGAAATATGTAAATACGCAATAAAGCGTAAGCCCGGCTCGCCCGCCGTCCTGTCGCTACCACTTTCGCCGCAGTCCGCGCCGGCACCCACCCCTCGTGTCGCGTCCGCTTAACCGCGGGGTGGGAAATCCCGACGCGCGGACCGCTATATACCCCTGGATTCACCGTCTTCCACCACGAATTCGAAGACAAAGATGCTCGCGCGGATTTTATGGACCGCCCGAGTCTTTCGTACCGGCGAGCTGTTCTCCTACGACGCTCTACTAGAAATTGTGTGTGTCGTACCGTCCTCGGGGAAGTCCGCCACGCGAAACAGAAAATCGACAATCGTCCTAGAACGAATACGAAACACAGATGTATCAATGGCGGCGAGCTTCTTTAATTAATTACAATTAATCTGAATTTTTTTTCAAAATATATGATTCGTGGTCGCGAATCGTCTTGAGGAGCCTCAAAATCGGTAATTTCTTACGATTTATGAACGATGAGCTCTTAGCACCGGTACTGCGAAGGACTCTCCGCCATTAAAACTTCGTGCGGCGGGAACGTTCCTCGCAAACAATAGATCCTCCGTGCCGGCTCCGTGATTCACAGAGAGCAAAAACTCGCGGAACTGCATTTCCTCTATTTTCCACCTCGGTGGGACCACCGCGGAAAATTAAGGAACTGATTAACGCGGCTGCTAATTTGTCCTAGCTAGCGCTGCCTTTAACTTAATACGACACGAAGTAGACGTGGAGAGGAGGCGGGCAGGGGAAGGAGGAGGGGGACAATGAGCGTAGACAATGGTGAGGCTGATACGCTTAGTGGAAGCAAACGGGTTTGTCGAGTTGAGGAGACCAGCCCGGAGTGTTCCGAGGGTAGCAGGAGGGTGCTCAGGACACTTAACTACCCCTAAATAACGGACGTACCGCCGTGCTACGGCCGCTATCCCTGAATCAGTCCGACCGTACCAACTGCGCTCGTAATGCGACGAAACTGTTCCTATTGCGGGCTAATTCGCGACGGATACATTCGCAAGTGTCTCGAGTCGTACGTTGAACGTGAAATCGCAGCGGTTTATCATGCGATTATTTTAGCCCGCAAATCCGCACGATGCATAATAGCCATGCAAAAGGTTCGGATAACGTAACTCGAGTTTAAATGTAATATTGACAGTATAATGTAAATATGCACATATATATGCATACACCCTAAACGCGAAACGTACAAACATTTCGACGTCCGTCCCTTTCGAAGATACGTGGCTTTGAGACAACCGTGCGTGCCTAAGTTGCATGCGATATAGCGGCATCGTCCATTAACGTGTATCCGGGCCCGGGCGATTACGGTGTAATGGCGACGTCGATACAGCGACATGATCAATCTATGTCGCTCCCGGAGATTTATGAAAATACTTGCTTTCACTGTCATGTCGCGGCTTCGGCCGAGGAAAGGGGGGAGGTATAAGTTCAGAAAAGTTCACGCGAAAATCCCCCCGGGGAGAACACAACGGACTTCGACGTCCACCTACGGAAGTCTCGCCCCTTTCTCTTTCCCCCCCTCTCTTTTTTTCTTCTTCTTCTCGGACGGAAACTTCGGTTCAATCTTCCCTGCACCACATGCTGCGCGATATTAACGGATGGAAAAAGAAGAGAAGGGGGCGACATTCTCAAAATGTTCCCCGGGACCGGGTCGCATTAAGATCATGAGTTTGATCTCTCGCTCCTCGTTAGCAATTAATGCCTCCCGCGGCGAAGTTTTTGTCGGGAAGTTTTCATTATTCAACGCGGTTCTCCCCGGCAGATGTAATGGCCCGGTATTATTAATAGAATTATGTAACTCTTCTCGACGCGGGCGCGCGCGCGCGCGCGCTCGCGCCGCCCTTCCTCGCTGTAATTACGCTCGCGAAGCTGCCGAGCGGGCGCTGTTAATTATTAACGAAGACATCATTCTGAAGCGCGCGAGTGACAACGTCACGGCGATGTAACCGAACATCTGTCGTCGTTACCGCGGCGGGTATATAATTGAACGCGTTAAAAACGCGTCGCGTGAACGTCACACGTCCGTTACGTTACGAACGCGACATATCCGTTTCCCGTACTTCCCCGCAGATATTGACTAAACTTTTTCGAGCCCTTCGAGCCGCGCGGGTTGAAACTTCATCCCCTTCATGACATCCTCTTTTTCCATTAGACATCGTACGAGGGCCGCGTATATTTTTGCACGCTCGTGCTTTAAACGCGGACGAACTCTCCAGGACTCTCTCTTTACTTTATTTTAAAAGTAATGTCCACATTACGCGAGTTTAGTTTGAACTCGCGGTATTATTCCCGCTACGTTTCCCTCGTTGACTGTGTGTGCGGCATACGACGGGGTCGCGTTAACGGAAAACGATCGGCGCCAATCGGCGCAAAGTGAAATTTTCCCCGATGCGCGACACGAATTGATCGAAAAACTTGTCCAATCAGCGTTACGACGCGCCGGGCCGTTCCGATTTCGCGGATCGGCAAACTCGAAAATGCGCTCCTCCTCGATTTTGTCTCTAATTTTTAGAATTAGATTGGGAATCAGCGGTTTCGGCGTAACGATTTCGCGTATCGATCTCGGAATCGCGTACCGTGGCTACGCACGGCTCTCGAGCGGAACGCGGGGCCGAATGCCGATTTGGATCGATAATGAATTCATTAAATGCGTTTCGAATGCTACACGACCATCGCCCGCCATTAGCGCGCCGCTGGACATTTCAACCAGCGCCTCGGGTCTTTGAGGGTTAATTGCGGACGTGTTGCGGAATTTCATTAATCGAAACGGCTTTCAAGGCTTCTCTGGTATTTAAAGTACACGCGTCGGCCAGCGAACGATTGATGGCCCATCGACAGTTGCTTTCGTGCTCGCCGGCGTAGAAATCGGGCATAAATGTGTGATCGGTGCGAGTAAACGCAGATTTCCAGATGGCGGACAATATCCAATATCTCGGGATCAATGATCGGTTGCGGCATGAAAGCCGCGATTGTCGGCGTTGAATTGCGTGAATTAACAAAAGGAAGTCGGAAAATCGGGCGTATTTACAGTCCGTCTACTTTCCCGGATATCGATTTTAGCACTTATACGTCTCTGTCCATTAAAATTTTCATCACATACATTTGGACAATGAAGATATATGAAATTTGAAGTATGGATTAAAGCGGCGAGACATATGCTTGTTTAAAATTGACTAACTCTGAAATCAGTATATTAAAACATCAGAAGATTCATTTTATTGCTTTTGGGTAAATTTTTAATGAGGATTACCCTATGATCAGAAAGTACCGGGAATTTTTAAATAAAACAAAATAGAGTTAAATTTCAGGCAAATTTATTTTATCTCCTTCAAAATATGATCCATCTGAAGCAACACACATGTGCCAACGCTTGACCCAGTCCTCCATGCATCCCTGGTAGGCCGACGAAGGGATGGCCTTTAGTTCCCTCGTCGCATTCTCTTTGATCTCCTCGATCGACTGAAATCTCTTTCCACGAAGTGGCAACTTCAACTTGGGGAACAAAAAAAGTCGCACGGGGCCATATCAGGTGAATACGGTGCTTGCTTGATGGTATTTACTTGATGTTTGGTCAAATAATTCAGTACAATTCGGGCTCGGTGCGATGGTGCGTTATCATCATGCAAAATCCAAGAATTGTCGGCCCACATTTCCGGCCGTTTGCGACGTACAGCATCTCTCAAACGCTTCAAAACGGATAAATAATATTCTTTGTTGACTGTCTGACCCGGTGGAAGGTACTCATAGTGCACTACGCCTTGGCAATCGAAGTCAATCGAATTCCCGGTACTTTCTGATCATAGTGTATATCGATCAATACAAAAATATTGTGGAAAGTAACAAAAAGATAAATGAAAAATGGCATATATATAAAAGCAGCATAAAAAGTATGCTTAAAGATAGTTCGCGATCGCTTTCAATATGCTAGCGACATTATTAATGTAATAGTGGATACTCATCCAAATTGCAAATTTTTACAAATTGGGACAAACGTTATGATGAAAAAAATCGTGCAAATTAAAATACCGTGATTCTAAAAATTGCAATTTTTTTATTGTTTTCTTCACTACATAAAGAAAAGACGTGTATATGTTGTAAGCAATATGTTTTAAGTTAGTTATTATTACAGCTCAATCTTATTACAAATAATCGTTATACGGTTTACAACTACTAGCTCAACGATATGGGCGAGTTATATTCTTAAAAAGGGATAAAGGTGAAGGAAGTAGATCGAAGTTGGCTTTCAGCCTTATTTTTCGCGAGAAATAAACGCTTCTTTTCTTCTTGATATTTTCCTTTTAAACTTATTTTATTATTTACAAAAATATATATATATTATATATAAATAATGAAAAATATTTTTATAAAATATTTTAAAAGAAACTGCGCTATGTTCTGCAATATTTTTGTAAGCTACTCTAGATTATTATTTGGTAATATTACTGCTCTTTATTCAATATACGACAAGAAAATTGTCATTTACTATTATTCACTAAAATGTTGCTAAAATGATAGGGGATGATATGAAATTAAATTAAATTAAATTAAATATTTTATAATTCTTAATCACTTTCACTATTTTCGAGTACAAGTTTTACGTGAATAATCGTTTTGCTTTTCTACTAAATACAGTCAAATTCATTTCTATTCAAAGTACATTTTTAAAAATCTGGTCTCGCTATTACGATTAAATAATGCAGAAAAACGAGACGCCAAACCGACCGTGAGTTGTATTTAAGATACGTACATGAAATTATAACGAATCCGCGAAGGTTTCTTGCATTTCTCACGTTACAATGGTAAAGGCTTGTGGCTTTCCTGCCGCCGTTGCTGCACGGCCGTAGCAACGGCGCCAGCAACTACTCCGGTAACCGGAGGGGAAGTAAACGGCTTGTTGCGCGTCGGCGAAGCCCATTTTATGCCCTGGAAAAAGCGGGAATTCAAATGAGCACCGTTACGCCGGGGCGTTTATATGATAAAGAGTCGCCCTTAAACAATATTTATGCTCGTCGTTGGAGCCGGAGGCATGCAATAAATACTAAGCCTATGCTAATCTTTATACTTGTCCCTTGCTCGTGCTGATAAGGTCTTTTAAAATTCCACCCAAAGTCAGGATGGCGTGGGTTGTCGGTTAAAGTAAACGTCGTGTCGATTATTGACAAGAGACTAACAATAAGCTAAAAGATTCATGTTTAGATTCGTTAAAACAAGACCTCTGCGATTCGATGTTGCGACTCTGATGAAATATTTCGGCAAACGGATGCTTCCTTCTTGACATTTTTAACGTACACGGAGAAAATTTTATATTAAAAATTACTATGTATGGCAGTAGCTGTGGACTATTGCTGGAATTATAAAAATTTTTACTATGTAAAACAATGAAAAACATAGTAAAAATTTTTATAATTCCAGCAATAGTCCACGGCTACTACCATACATAGTAATTTTTAATATAAATTTTTCTTCGTGTAATATTGTACTGTTAGTAGAACATAATTTAATTTTAAACAAGTAAATATAGACTGAAACGCAGTCTTTTTTAGCTTGAGCTGGGAATGGTAATATCATGTTGTATTAAATTGATAATCAACCCAGCTCTAGCTAAAAAAGACTGCACTTCAAATCCAAAAATAATCGGCATGTAGGAAGTGTTTTAATGTTTTAATGTTTTATTACGTGAATTTAATTCACGTAATAAAAATATTATTAGGCAAAAAAGATCCTTATATCTCGACCGTATATAAGCCATGTTTCTGTATATTGTATTATTAATTTCTAACAGTTTTAGACGTTAAATATGACCAAAAATGGAATAAAAACGTGAAAACTATTCTTTACTAGGAACAGAAATAAGTACCAAGAAAAAAACATTCCTTTTCCAAAAAATTATCATCATTAGCTGAGATATTTCGCAACTATTATTACACAGGAAAAAAATGCTGTTGCTTCAATTAAACGTCTACGTCACGGGCTGCCACAAATATAAATAGTTCATTCAATTGTATTATGATTGGACCAAAAATATCTAGATTATTCTTTTAATAATGTAAATATTTGGTCCAATCATAATACAATTGAATGAACTATTTATGTTTGTGGCAGCCCGTGACGTAGACGTTTTAATTGAAGCAACAGCATTTTTTTTTCAGTGTACAAACAGATGACATCGAGTTGCAAAATAATTCGTCCATAAATACGAAGAGATCGATTCAACGTAATGTTACTCTACTTTTTGCGAAGCAAAGAGACGTTCGAACGACGAAAAGGTAGATTTCCATGTTGTTGTCTTCATTTCGGGCAGGGAGACGCTTCATCCCCGTTGCATTTCGACGATGGGATCCAATGTACTGGGCGCGCGACAAAATCGAGAGCGGCGAGGCGAGACGCGGTCGCCCCCTTTCTTTCTCACATCGGTCAACGACAAAAAGTCCGGGGGATCCTTGCGTCACGAGTGAAATGGCGCTACGGACTTCGTATCCCCGGGTTTGCCTCCCCGTGTAGCGGCTATACCGGGTTCGCCTCGTCACGCGGGAGGAGAACGGAGGCAGCCGACCGAATCGAATGGAAACTCGTTTCTTGGAAATAGCCTACCGGAAATTTACGGAAGGAATTGGCCTTCCCGTGTGAGATCTGACCAACGAGCTATCCACTTACTCGAATCGGTCCAGCCGGATTGTGCCTTCGGCCACCATGAGTGAAAGAGAATGAGAAAGAGAGAGAAAGAAAAAGAGAGAGAGAGAGAGAGAGAGAGAGAGAGAGAGAGAGAGAGACGTGGTGCGAACCATCAGGACAACGATCGGGGGATGTCCCGTGGAAAAACGGAATTTCATAAACCGGATCTCTTAATCCCATCGCGAAATTTCCGATTTCGCGTATCCGTCCGTTCGGCGCCGACCGCGACCGGCAAATCGCAGGTATTCCTGATATCGAGTCACACGCGAATATCACTTATCGATTTACACGCGTATCTGCGCCGTTCCTTGTCCGTAAACGCCCGCTGGAAAAATTGTCCGTAAAATTCGTTTCTCGCGGCGAGCTCTTTCGGAGATTGGGGAGAAATTCGCTGTCAGACCTCCGCAAAGTTACGGAAGTATATAAGTAAAAGATTTTTATTCTTTAGGGGAACCAGTGAACGTGGACTTCTAATTAATATTGCATAAGCTACAAAGACGATTGTTTGAGCAAATAAAATGTTTGTTTTCAGTTCCGTTGGTGAACGTCAGCGTGGTCGAAGGAAGACCTGCCGAATTGCCGTGCGATATAACTCCTCCCGGCGAAGACATGCTGCACATGGTTTTCTGGTTTAAAGACGAAGCCGGAGTACCGCTCTACACGTGAGTTTGCAATCTCGTTCTTGTCGCATGCAAAATCTCTGCGGAATTAGCATTCGCGAAATTGTGTTGACTACGGAACGACTGTAGCTTCAATTAGACAACGAAACGTGCGATGGGAATTTGCAAAAATAATTCTTGGAAGCACATTTTTAATAAATTTTCAAGTAACGTCCCTAGAAAACATTAATTGAATAATCTGAAAAAAAAAGAGGTGAATAGCGATATTTTATATATCTCTTTAGAATTTTACTTATATATTATATTGTAATGTTAATGTGTTTTTCGTCGTCTAAATCTTGATGTTAGTACTGCTTTTATTAGCGACTATAGAAAATCACACAAAGATCTTTATTCTCTTCGTAGAATTTGATCAAAACCTCTGACGAGGCAAGCATTGATTCATCGCGACAATCATCGGTCGCGTCATCAATGATTTCCAGTGGGAATCCGTGCTTTGATTTACAATTTTCCGATTCATACGTACGTTTCTGAAAATCTCCGAGGTACTCTAAGGGATCTACGATCTTCGCGACTAATATGTAGTAAAGCCGCCCCTATTGCGGCGCCCTTCTTTATTACGACACCGCGCCGTGGCGCGAGTCCGACTCACCTCCCGTTATTAAACGTACATCACCACTCGCTCGTCGGTGTTCCGCTACCTCCGAAGGGAAATCCCCCTTTCGCATTCCACATCCTCGATGTTACGATATTCTCCCTTACGAATATGCGGTCCTCGAATTATACGTTCGCTTACGATCCCTTTACCCCCGCTTTTCCCCGTTTGCCAGAGCGGCGCTCACGAGGAACATCATTTTCGAACGTGCCTGCGTTGGAAGTGCAGCTTCCGCGACTTTCGCAGAGGATCGCCTACGGCCAATAACACTTACGTAGTAATCATTAGAATTTTAACGACGCGGGAAATCCGCTCAATTAAGCGCAATGCGGCTATTCGTACCGACGCGTTATTTGAATGCACATTTCGCGAAGCGCAGATCGCTCGGGCGTGCTATTAACCCGTATGTCCGACCTCTTCAATATTTTTCGATCCACGCGGATTGAAGACAAACAATGTGTTTCGACAGAACGCAAATAGAGGTAGGAAACGCTTAACCGGTTCACGATAACGAATACATATATACGTATCGTACATTCGATGCGCGAACTTTCCTGTGCGGTCTTTGCCCTCGTGGCATGCAATCCCTCTCCTTTCCCACTGATTCTCTCGGTTTCTCCTCGTTTTTTTCTCCGACCGCTCGATCTATTGTCATCAAATCGATACCACGAGAATGCCCGGGGGAGGACAAACTCTTGGATATGCTCTTTCCCCCTGATTTACAATCGAATGCGTAATCAACTGCCGCTTCACAATGAAGGGATTTGCTTGAGTTAAGCTTGGAGTTGATTTATTTTTTTTTACTGCACGGAAAGAACAGTTTTGCTGAAATATCTAAAAATTTGGCCAGACACAGATCTGAAAATAATTTTGTTAGACCATCGAAAGTAACTAGGAGTAGGACACTCCAACGTAATGATAATGCTGCAAAAAATTTTGATATTCTAGCAACCATTTTAGACGTCCTACATAATTATTTTGATGACCCAACAAAATTATTTTCAGATCTGTATCTGGCCAAATTTTTTAATATTTCAGCAAAACCATTCTTTCCGTGTAAATGTAAGATATTCTATAATCTATAGAGTCCAAAATTACACAGTTTAACAAGAAGAAAGCCCCAAGAAATGAGTTTCTTCGTTTCTTATAGTATTTTTAGTACTCGATACAGTTTTGATCTCAAAAATGCTCTATGAGTCACTTCACGATTTTGAGAGATTCGAAATTAAACTTATTTATTTATTTATGCTTTATAGTTATACGATATATGATGTGTTAAAAAATTTTACACGTTACAGAGCATATTGATGATTGGAATTGTTTAGCATCGAGAAAAAAAAACAAGGAATAATCATTCGCGTCTCTATTTCTTGGTTTAAAGAAGAAATATTTTTGCTGGACTGTATTAACGAATATATTATAGTGCAATATATCGTAGGAAAGAGAAAATGTCAGTGTGTCTTTTTAATAGAAAAAACGTGTCGTGTCTGACACTAATCTCGAGTTACTTTGCGAGCGTCGCTCCTTTCTGAGTTTCAGAATATCTTTTAATTGCTAATTCAATTTTTACGCGAATTTTAAGCAAATTTTGTGCAAGCCGCGTCAGTACGTAAATGCACGCGCCTAATGAGAATCAGAACGCCGCACAATCAACTTCCGTAGCGTGTAATTATGGCGTGTCAATAAATTTCAATCGACTAGCGTAAAGGCTGGTGTGCTGCTCGATGTTTCCCAGATTCAGTTTGGCAGCTTTATCGGCATTATAATTGATAACGGCGGTGACGCCTCTCCGCTGTTCGTCACAGTAACATCAGAGGTTTCACGAGAATGTCAGATAAAACTTCATTATAAATGCATTCTTTTTTGCCGCAGCACTTTATGCAATCGCACGTAGAGATATCGGATTAAACGTGGCTTTTAATCTCGTTTCACGGCGTATTAGGACGATCATGGTATTGTCTGCGTCTCTCGACATTTAAATTTTTAATATTCCCGTTTCTATTAAATTTTCAAGTCAACTCTTAACGAACGACGTTTTCGAGATAATGCGAAAGTGGGACGAACGTATGTATTCCGTACATGAGATCGACGATTCAATTGCTATGTTTATGATTTAATTTCTACAATTGTTGTTTTTAGAGAGCCTTTTAAAATTTTCATTGCTTACACTGAGAGAAAGAATAGTTGGAATAACAATAATCTCACTATATTTTATAGTGAGTGTTTTGGCCTTAAACATATTTTTATAGTTCATTTAAACATGCAAAATATAGCAGAGTGAACAGAAATTTATAGTCATCATATTTGCTTTGTTATTATTACCATGTGTATAGTAAAGCATGCTAAGACTATAGTTACCTGTACCAATATTTGCCAAATATTCCAATTGTATTGACTATATAAAATGATTAATTTCTCTTACCCATTCCATATATTCTATCTTACTATATTTTTACTTCAAATAATTATAATTATTGGTAAAAATTGTACATGGGTCACTTATACTATGCCTATATCGTAATTGTCACCAACATAAATGGTAACACTTACTATAAAAATGATATTCCTAACTAATAATTATTTACTATGTCATTATAGTTCCAAATATCATTTTTCTCTCAGTGTAGAACTGTCAGGCTGGCTGCGCTAAATGGAATTATAACAATAACTATTATCAAATTGGCGCTGTACTCTTAAAGAATACGCGACCATTCGCGTAAAGCGTATCTCCGTACCGAGAGGTGGGACTTCCTCGCGATATTTAATTTCCCAGCTGCGCCTTTCCAGATACAAGTACTCGGCGAGCAATTCCGTTCGTCCCGGGTCGTTGCGTTACGGTGTTCAAAGTACCGAATTAAAGTCTTGATGAAACATAATTGGGGGGTGTCGGTATATCGGTGTATGTATCTCTCGCGCGCACCTACACCTCTCGGGCGCCGTTTCCGGGGGCTATCCAGCGTAACGATTATTACGGAAGAAAGCGGCGAGGGGCCAAAGAAAGGAAGCTCGCGAGTCCACAGACGCGCATTACCAACGCTGGTTCTATTCGTCCCAGGACGACCTACAATTGCGGCCCTCCACCCCTCTCGCGGCCGTACTGCACCGCGGGGGTCCTAATGGCGACGACGTTTGTCGCGGCAAATGAGAGTAAATGGCGCTAATACAGAAACTTTTTCCCCCCCGCACACGACTTTCGTGCGGCCCGGACATTTCTCACGGCGCGCGCGCGCGCGGACTCGGAATCAAAAAACGATTTTCAGATCCGTTGATTCATGACGGGCGCGAGGGCGCGACCGCGACGCGATTAATCTCCTTGCGGCGTTATTAATAGATCAAGTTCAAAGTTGCCACGGTGCTACGGCACGACTCGCGGAAAGTCACGCGATCGATGACGCCAATAAACCGGGACGCGACTACGCGAATCGGAGATACGAAAATTCCGCGACAATTAGCGTCACGGATAGGAACGAAGAGGTGGAGATTTTCCCTAACACGCTCGGAGGATCTTTAATCGCGATCCAAGAGGACGAACAGGATTGGCTCGATCCTTATGCCGCGAATAAGAAGTTTCGCGTGACGCATTAGCTCGCGTTGGTCGCGTCCAACTAATGTCCACGTCCGCGATTCGGCGCCGACCTGGTTCACGCGACCCGTAAAATTTTCACGTTGCGAGGAAAAAAAGGAAAGAAACCATGATTTCCGCCGACGCTTTTATTTGGCCAGAGTTGTAAAACATGCTTACGTCGCGCACGCGAAATGTACAATGTAAATCTATTGCGGCAAGAGCTAAATGCCAAGAGCCGAGATACGCTTAGCCTTCGCGCACGTTTATTTCTTTCCGCAAACATACATCCCCGGTGACTGCTGAATAGGCATTGTGTGATTTACCCACCGCGCAATTTTCCCGAAAAACGCCCGAAAATTTCCAATTCTTATCCATATGTTTCTCTCCATCGCGAGAACGCACCGGTTTACGCACTCACGATATTGTCGGAAACGTGATGAAATCGTAAAAGAAATGGCGTCTCGCTCGCCCTTTGAAATAAGGGGAGAATTAACGTGTGGTGATACATATAGAAAAACGTTGTTACGTTTGACGCTGAATAGTCGCGCCTTATACCCGCGACGTTCATTACAAAATCAGAAAAGTACAAATTAAAAAAATTTTGGATCCGTTATTTTTGGTCCGCCATTTTGAATTTCGAATTTTTTACTTCTAATTCCGAATCAGCGACCCAAAAAACCCTTAGGTACGACATACCATCAAAATCGAAGCATTTTATATATCTAAATAATCAGGTGCGCACTAATTGCGTCAATGCTATGCTGGGCACGTCTTTATTCCGCGTACTATTGCGTCAATGCCACCGAAGGGGTTAACTGACGGAATTTCGCGACGTCGTTCATTCCGCGGCTCGTTAGCTCCTTCGCAGGACTTACAATCATCAGGATGACGTGCCCTTGGACGAGTAACGCGCGGAGGGTACGCGGACGATCGCGCGCGAGCCCTTAACCCGTTGTTTATCGTTGCCATCTCATTAGGGAAGTATTCCGAAGCTCGTGGACATATCGATGTTGCGTGCGTGCGCGGAGGGGAGCACTAATTATAACATACCATGCGAGGAAGGCCCGGTATGCGAGCTATGCGCGCGGCCAAAAGCGCCCCTCGCACTAGCCCCCCTTTCTACCCCTTCCCGGCATCACGCACACACTATACCCATCAAACACCAGCGTCGTTACATCGTCGCCGTTGCCTATCACGCCGTGTTATCAAATATTTATGCACCCACTGCATCGCGATGCGCTCCTCGGACCTTTTGTCCACTTTGTAATTCGCCCAAAGGGCTCATTCACGTCTTTCGCTGCCTTTTTCCTCGTGCGCGGAACAAACTCGTTTAGAGCGTGCTCTGGATAGTCTTAGGTAGCTTCAGATCATCACCGAGGTATCGATCTTCTCCAAATTCAATTTCGCTGCTGCTTTCGGCGATAGTTTACCTCTCTCGTCCTCTCTGTCTAGATTCACAACCGAGTTGAATTTTTATTCTCTCGACCTAGATGAAATCTACAAGAGGTAGGAATAAGACGCTAAATACGGTCGCGAGGAAAAATTATTTTAAAATTATTCGACAAATTATATTAAACCTTGAAGTCTTTGCGATGCCTTTACTTCTTCATACAGTATTCTTTCAATAATCGTCCGCGACCGAATTTTTTCCTTTCTCCAATTCTTTTAGAGAAGCTTCAAGGCGCCATTTTTTCGATAGTACTCAATCTAGGATTGTTGGAATCATTCCTCCGGCGTTTTCGATAGTACTCAATCTAGGATTGTTGGAATCATTTCTTCGTTTGAATTTCCGCAGGCTTCGTTAGCGGATCGGGTATCGAAGGATCGAGCCAATTCGCGTCGCTGAAAGCCCCGAAAGTGATGTTTCCGCGTAAACGGCCGCGCGTCGTCACGGATAAGAGAATACGGGCGACGCGCCGCACCGGACGCGAGAGAATGCACGCCATAATCGTGACGGCGAAATTACCCGCGGCGAATATAGCCCGAACGCATCGGGCGTAATCGAACGATACCATAAATTCGGACGAGCAACGTAGCCGCCATACTTTCTCGCAACGACCGTTCGCCGTTGCACGCCGAGAGCTCGTTTAACGGTGAAATTCCTCGAGAGAAGCGCTCCAACGGCCGCGCTATATCGAGCGCCGTTACCTCCCCCCTTCCCCCGCGCGGACGTCATTATCAATTTTCGAGTAATTACAGTAATTTTTGGCCCCGCCGTTACGTTCGACGATAGTAATCTGATTAATTGCCAAGTCGGCCGAAGACGTTGCACGCGTTCGTTGCCGCACGGTACGCCCTCACGTTACTTTTGCGCGAGAGTTGCGTGCATCGCGTAAATAGTCGACAATTACGGATTATAACGGTAATAAAGGTAATAGGAATAATAATCATTTCTTTTTTACATACACTTGGCATCGAGACGCTACCGCGTCTCCTAATGATAACGTAATTTAATACTCCTCTTTAGTTCTAATGAACGTACGTTAGAAACTCGTCTCGTCTTAATCAGCGGAGTTTCCTGTCGGATTTAGTATGCGGCCGGTTCATTGCACTCAATGCCGTGGATATAGACCGGCTATTTGCAACCATTATTGCAATTATATTATAGAAACGTTACAAACCTTATTACAACGTGTTACAACATGTTATTATTATATAATGGAACATTAGCCGTTACGATCAAATATAGTCCTCGAACGTCACCTTATTTTGGCACGGGTACATTTCGAAATAGTCTTGGCTCCCGCGTGACATCTGACTCCTTCAGATTTGCGATCAATAATTCAGAAAGGACAGTCGATATTCTCGTCTCAGGTATTGTCAGCCAGATTACTCGAGCGAACGCTTTGCGACCTCTATGACAATGCCATAAGCCGACGAATTAACCTTTGACATCAGACTCGCACGAGGTCGGCTGCGATCGATCGGCGAACCGGCGGACCTGTTCCGCAACGTTCGCTTTTTCGTCGATTACAGTTACACGAAATTATCGGGCGCTCTCAGTTTATTCGCTGCGAGTTATGTTCACGCGTAATTGCGTCGAATATTGTACAATTAATTGCGCGTGAAGCGAGGTGTGAAAAATTCATCGACAGGGTACAAGTGCCGTTCATACGATGAAAAAAGAAGCATAGTAATGAAATTGCGCTATATTAGAATATCGCTAAATGAGAGACATTGTTTATAGCTATTCTTCCTTACTTACTTTCTGTAATTTATTCTACGTAAGTTATCGGCAGCATCAAACGCAAAATAGCATCTTTCTCCATTCATCGCGTAAAACGGAGAAAGAGATGAAATTTTAATGCGTCCAAAGTTTTCCCGCGAATCCAAGATTTCGTTCGCGGGGTGAAGGGTGGGAAGAGGGCGGATGAAAACTGTCAAAAATTTCCATCGCAGAATCATTCGCCGATTACATTTGTGACGGGAACCTCGGGCGGGATTTCGGTCGCGGGAAGCTCGGGAGCTCGAGGACCTTTTGGCGAAACCAGGCCGTGGATCTTGGGGATTCATCCCTGGATTACGAGGCGTGTGGAAACTGTCCAGGGGTCGTGGCCCCGGGCTACGCTCCCGGGGGTTGTAGGTCAGAAGCTACGACTGCTCCGTATGCACTCCCGAGAATTCGGAGCCCGGCATGATCTCCATCGATATCGACGATAATACCGTGATTTTTGGCGGTCGAGAAACCGGGAGGGAACGCTGGTTACGCGATGGAGGAGTGTTTGCGTTACGATCGCGCCCGCGATAAAATCCCGAACTGTTTGCGACAATAACTTCCGGTCGATCGACGATCGGTATACGCTCACGCCGATTATAGCATTATCGCAGCTACGTGCCCAGATCCAATCAGATTTATTGTTCACATCCGTAAATCTGATTAATCATAACTACAATTAACGATATATTGTAGTTTGCGCGCACGCATGCGTGAATATAAGCGCCCGTGAAAATTACGCTAAATTTCGACGGTAGATGCATTTAATAGTTTAATAAACTGATATATTAATATCCGCTATCGTATTCATCGCACTCTGTGTATCTATGTAGCCCCGGCGGAACGCAAAAGGCACGAAAACCGATCGGGACAAATTTCAATCGACCAAGGGGAGAGAGAGAAAAAGAGGGAGGGTTTGGACACCGTACTATTCTACCGTACTTCTTACAAATTCCATAAATCAACGTATCCTCACGTCTCCGTTGTTATCTCGCCTCGCTCTTTTCTCCTCCTTTCTCTGGCGAGTACCTCTCTTTCTTTTCTTTTGTCTCTCTTTCTCTCTCTCCATCAAGACACCCTCGGCATTATGCGGTAAATAAGCGGTAACGACGACCGGCCCTTTCGCTCTCTTACCATCAGCGCCAGGCGCAACCATAATCAAGAAGCTTACAACGTGTCGTATATACACAGAATATATAACCCGGGGACTGCATATCGGGCGAGTTTACGCCGTAACGCGGCGCGCGCGCGCGATTCACGTGAGTATCTCTCGTCGTGCGGGGTGATCCACGCATACAGACGCTGCCCCCAGCGATTGCCGGGGTGCACGCGCGCGTTGCGAGCCGGACGGGGGAGGAGGGGGTGCTTATTGATGGTCGGGAGGGGCAGAGTGGGCAGTGGCGTGCAGGGGTCGAACAAACCATGGTCGGCATGCAACCGAGCCTAACCGCCACCGCCAACACTATCATCCTCGCGGAATAGATTATAGAATAATACCGAGATTCGAATCACATAATGCCTGCGGAACCTCCGGCCTGTGGTCTCTCGAAATCGAGCCCTCCTCTCCCGCTACACCCCCGTGCTGCCGCTGCCGCCGCGTCCGCCGCCGTCACCACGTATGGACTCCTTGGGCACGAAAGCGACCCGGGAACAGATTTAATGGACGCCCGTGTCGATATCGGGCACGGCGATCGCTCGAAAACGGCGCGATGCCTTTTTGTCGAAATTCTTCCTTGCAAATTAAAATCCCCCGGACCGTATTCAACCGACACTAAAGAATTCTCGTCGGCAGAGAAGCGTGCTATTTTTCGTACAATTTGCCTCGACGCTCGCCGTCTCGTTGCGGCAGCAGGTATGAATAAAATTTCAATTAATCTTCTAAAAATTGTGGAGCATATATTCTGTCGGATAATTAATTATTGACTGCATGCAAATATAATCAATATACATTCCACAGTCAGTATTTTCGAGAGAGGAAATATTACTACTCTTTTCACATTTGGAGCAGTCAGAAAATTATCGTTTTTTCGGAGAGAATATCTTGTCCTCCAAATTTCAGCTTTAATATTTAATAAAGAAATTTCAGTATATTACGGTGAGAAATTAAAAGATGATGTTTTCTACACGAAAAGAATGGTTTTGTTAAAGTATCTAAAAATTTAGCCAAATACAGATCTGAAAATAATTTTGTTAGACTTAGACCATCAAAAGTAATTAAGGAGGACGCTCAAAATAATTGCTAGAATATTAAAACGTTTTGCAACATTATCGTTATGCTTGATTAGTTACTTTTGATGGTCTAACAATAGTTATTTGTGTAACAAGTGCGGGAAGTTGACAATTGGACACGAGCGCGGACAAGGCGAATGCGATCACCCGCACGAGTTTACAATTGTCAACTCGCACGTGTTACACACACTATTTTATATTCCACGCACATGTTATATAAAATTATTTTCAGATCTGTATTTGACCAAATTTTTAGATATTTCAGCAAAACCGTTCTTTCCGTGTAGATTTATGGAATATCTCAATTTTTTTTAAGAACCCTAGGAAAAGTTAAAAAACTTTTCCATAAGGAGATCTTTCTCTCTAGATCAATATTACATTGGAAAAAATATCTGGTTGCATAATTTGGAAATTTGGTAGATTCAGCTAGTATGTCTGTTGCAAAATGAACGAATCAAAATTCTTTTAGAAATCGAGCATGATTAATTCTCCTTTCTGTTAAATATACCAGAATTGTGATTGTAATTTCATTTCGATAGATAGGTCAACTGCGGTTATTTTTACTAACATTCCTGTTCACTCATTACTACTACCTCAGATTGTGACGTCAAGTGAGAAAATACACAAAATTGCAAAATATATTAAAATGAAAATATGTTTCAATAAAACAATATTTACAATCGATAGAATCGACTTGTAAAATATATCCAAAACTCGCCTTTTGTTGCTTGATTTAGATATGTATATATGTCATTGGTTTTTTCAACTATTCTTCTCTTGGATTTCGCAGATTTCGCATTTGCGTAGAAAATTGTGGAAAATAATATTGATTATAGATATAAGACATAATCTCGTTCGATAAATTACAAAATATCTCCTCGAAATAAATATTAATTCGAGAATTCACAATCAATGAACTTTTTTTCTATCCTGTGAAATTGTACGAAATTGTACATGTGTTCTTAAAAATTCTGAAAATACATTTTGTAGATTCCACAATCATATTAAAATATAGCATAATCGCTTTTGTCGAAATTCTAAATTTTATATAATATGAGTATATTACAAATATATTACAAAATATATATATATATAATTTTATTACAATTTTATTACAAAAATCTCTGTTATCATCAGACAAATTCAGTTAAACGCTCAACTATTTCGTGCGCTCTTAAGTCCATCAAGTTAGTTATCTAATTATAAAATGTCGAGTCCAATTGTAATAATTAAAAATTCTGTTTGATCTCACCAGAATTTTAACATAAAAAAAATATTTCAGTTATGCTAATGTTGGTAGAATGTTGGTATAACCGAAAAATTTTTTCAGTGCATTACACAAAGTTCTCTTCGTGATTCTCGCGTCGCTCATTAATTACACCGTGTGCGAGCAAAACGTACAGACACGTATGAAAGATATATTAGCGATCCTAATGCTCGACGACGATTCCCGCGGTGCAGGCCACACCCATCGTCCAAGTATTCACGACACCGTAACCCGTCGCGACTATGATTGCGTCGGCGGATTTCACGAGGGCGTCCCTCGTGCTGTTCTCGTAATCCACGCGGCCCGTCGGATTGTTTTAGCCTTTGGTCCGCGGCTTATACGCGCCACACTCGTAAAGCATTTTACTACGCTTCTCGTTTTCGTGCGAAACTACGCGAGATACAGCGCAAAGGATCGTTTGTCAGTGCGTAACCGCACCGGTTAGAATCTCTCCGCGGTGCAATGCGCGACACATTTTCCCTCCTCGGATTGTTCTTTCACATAGGCCGCGTCGTGTGTTCCCAGCGTCGTTCTCCCCCTCGGAGATCCGTTCCGTAAACTATCAGCGAAAATTGCTTCATTTAAGTTTTATCGCGCCTCATTTCGACGTTACGGTCGCCGATGGTTGACTCCCGGCGACGGTCTTGATTGACACCGCGGAACAGGCGAATGCTACTTCAAGGGAAAGTCGCAACTGTTCCCTAGTACAAATATTATCTTTCGCGGACTTTATTGCGGCGATTTCATCATTCATTGCGAATTGACTGCAAGACCGCCGTCGTAGCTGTCGTTACCGTCGCCGCAATAACAATAATAGCTGCACTACGCCGCATCAAATTTCTGATGGCGAGATCAGACGAGCGCGATAAATCCGGATCGAGACGGTATCGAGATAAAATTTTGATATGCCGAGGCGACCGTCCGCGCGGCGAGTTCTTTCGGTTCTAGTGATAGATTGTTCCTCCCCTATTGTGTTTTTTTTCACGGGAGATTATTGCTCGGGTCGAGAATCAAAAGCACACTTTTCACTTGTGCAATATTCATCCATATTGTACGATAACCCGAAATCGAGATGTCAATAAAGCTGTCCAAGGGATTACGTCGTTAGCTATCAATAAAACGTCGTTAATTATAATTTTATCTCTCGACGAGAAGCGTCTCGAAGTATCTCCCATCGTGCGCGGAAGGCAAGAAACGTTGCTGGATTTTAAAGCGAGTCGAATAAAAGACGTGCCGGATCGACGACCCTTCGCTAATTCTCATTCCGATTTTCTACACCGCGTGTTGGATCCTGAACGAGCGGCGCAGCGCGACGGCACTTTTCGAAGGCGTCGTCGGAATAATAAAACCGTGCGCCAATCAAAAGTTATACGACCGTCAGTATCAACGACCCCGTGGATGACGCCTTTCATTTGTCTCTCTCGGATCGCGCGGCAGTAATCGCGGGAACGGCCGGCGCGAACGAGCGAAAATATTGGCGCGGCGCGGAATAAAGATCGCAGATTGTCCGGCAGTACGCGCTTCGGGAATAAAGCTTGTTAAAACCCGCTGCATATGCGACCTCCCCGCTTTTGGAAATTTACGTTCGGTATTCAAACATCTCCTCGACGTGGTTCTTCTTTTGTTTCAGCATCTCGACATGTGTTCCGTATTCCTAAAGGCGGCGCCGGACGACATGGCAAATGTACGCCAACGTCGTTGCCGAATGCATTGGCTACCAATGCTGGGCCAATATTGGCCACATATGCATATGTAATACGATTGATATCTACATTATATCCATTGATATCCATTGATATTCATTGGTAGCCAATGTATTCGCTAATGTTGGCGTACATTTGCCATGTCGTCTGACGCCGCCTTAACATTATCCCGTGCCATTTATTGCATAGCGAAGGATTATTGGTTACAGTTATAGAGACATGAAAAGGAGAGAGGATTTTTATTAGTACACGGAAAAAACAATAAGGTTGCCACAACCACAATAATA
>NJRP01000066.1:389502-411416 GCA_003063835.1 Aphaenogaster floridana
CGTGTAACATATCTCGCAACGTGTTTCGAGGACTTTAGGATCACAACCTCTGATTACCGCTGACCACTGGCCGCGTGCGTAAAACTGATCTAAAGGATACGCCATGCAGTCGTGCGGCTTAGAGGAGCGAATGTTCCTAAATTGCTGGTACGTTGCTCCTCGGACGTTCGCGAGGAACGCGTGTTCGCGCGAAATTGCTGGCTTCGAACGGCATTAAGTGCGCTCGTTCCCGTCCAACGTACGTGGCTTCGAGTCGACCGCCCACGGTAACGCACGCGGATGTGGAGCTCGTTACAGGCGAGGAAGACGAAAGTCGTTAACGACCCAAGTGTCCGCGTACGTACGCGCGTAAAGTCCAGATTTCAGCGTCGCGCAAGACCGCGGGTGTTCACGCGTGCAAATTGCATGCGATGATTTTGCGCGTGGACGCGCGTTGCAGCGTTAACGCGAGGAAGTCGCGCGGAAATGAAAATAAATTTACGATCCGACTCGGATCTTAACCCTAGCACACCACACCTATTTTTAGTGCCTTAGGCCGCCACACATGGTCTGTCGGACCAACGATTTTATCGCTCTATAACTTTTCAAAAAATGCGTCTATTGAGGTTTACTTATAGTGAAATCAAAACGCCAGACTCCGACTAACATGAAGAAGCAATCGTCAAACCCAAAAAGTCATTTGTTCAAAAGTTATAACATTTATAAACAAACGTATCGACACGAAAAGTAGAGAACTAAAATCTGTCGGTCCACCAGACCGCGGTATGGTTTGCTATGGGTTAACGAGTCTGAAGATTCAGACGTAACTTACGAGGAACATGTCAGTCACCCAAGACGTGTCCCGTTAGCGGTAACGTAAATATATAGCTACTCTGAGGCAGTACGGGGGTGAGGGTAGTCGCGGCGTTTCATTAAAATTCAGGGCGTGCGCGATTAAACTCAGAACTCGTTCAACTCGATTTTCGAGTCCATCTCGCGGCCGTCCACGGCATATCAAAGACGCGCACCGTCCTCGACGATCGAGATCGACGATGCGAGTTGGCGAACCACGGGAGGAACCGCGAGACCGAGGCGGGTAGGAAGAAGGACGGATAAGGTCGACGCGAGTGTACGTTGATAATTATCAAACTGGCGCCGGTTTTCGTCGTTCACCGAAGGGCCGATGGATGTCCGGGGTCGCGGGCTCTGACGGACAGGTGTAAAATTGGATTGCGGTAAATCTTAGGCTGCTGTCGGACGTGTGCCGGGCCCGCTGAAATGCGGATTAATTACGCACGTTGACAGTGCTGCGGTCTGGCGCTTGCGGCGACCGTCGCCTCGCCGGCTGACACGCCGGAGATCATTCCGATTGTGAATCTCCCTCTTCCTCGCCCTTTCCCTCGCGCCGCAGATCGTGCGGAAACAGCGCGACAGGCGCTCTACCGGGGACGTTCCACCCTGCGCGCGGGACGACCGACAGACGGATTATGGACGCGCCCGCAATCGTGCCCGCCTAAATTCGCGTGTCGATGGATCGCGCCGCGTGTAAATCAACGGATAGTGTACGAACGTTAAATAAAAAATATAAAAAAACAATGAAAAATTAATCGAACGTGGCGAATGACGAAACCGTGTTCGCGTCTATAGGATTGTGGACGCCGATTGCGGACGCGTGCTTACGGCGGGGGGCACAGTTGAAAACACACAGAGAGATAGAGTAGAGAAAGATTATATCCCGGTGGCCGTAGGCGATAACGTATAATAATGCATGAATCGATCGAATTACGGTGCCCTGCTGTTTGCGAACAAGGGTGGTGCCTCTAGCCGACGTTTCCCCTAACGATACTCCCCGAGCGATAATGCGACGGATTTATTTCCCCCGTTTGATTAGAGACCGAAAGATTGCGGTGCTGCTTGACTGAGCGTCTCTAACTCCATATAATTATTCCCTGGAAATTACACAGGGCATCGACGGGTATACGTATGTCGCAACGAGCGCGCAACGCACCGCGGGATAAAGGCTGTTTATATTCGCGGTACACCGTAGATTTACTACGCCAAAGGGATCGTGCGGCCGCAAAGTGCATATAAAGGTGTGCATATTGACCCTTAATAGTATCTAATTGCGTGTAATTATTAGCGCCACATCAAAGGCCGGCGCGTTCCGCTATTAGACCGATGAATGACTAATTAATAAGCATTTGCAAATGTCGGTTTCGCTCGCGTAAAGGGGGGGAGAGGGGGCCGGGGGGGTTCCCAGATTCCCTATCGGTTCCCTATCTGCCGTCGCTTATTCAGGCGCATCACGTCACTGTGTCACTCGTGTAACAATACGCGCGTGCACGTACCGTGCACGCATCGCTGATATAGCGACACGCGGCCGGTAAATTATAACAACTCGCTGAGTAAGAGCGCGGGCGCGATAGAGCCGCCGGGAATATAAACGCTGTTCCGTAATGAAGCGCCGCGCGATGTATCATAATCTCGCATTTAGCGAATAATTGTCACGTTCGATTTTACGCCGCGTTGCGCAGCTTACCGATGTCGGGCTTGGGGGAGAGGGGGGGCAGGGGGGATCGGACGCGGCGAAAAGATGAAAGAACTGGAATAAACATATATAAAATAACACCGACGCGACCGTTAAAACGCATTAAAGCCGGTCATTTGCGCCGGATGTCCAAACGCCCGACAAATCGCGGCCTACAAATCGCGCGATGTGTGTATATATATATATATATATATATATATTTAGCTATTACAGCGCGAGCGGATAACCGGAAAATAAACGGACGCGGCGCGCGCGTCCCGATTATACAGCCAATAAATCCCAATCATTTCTCCGGCTGCGTTTTCACTGCGGCGAGATTTTCAAAAAGGGCGCTTTAACGCGTGGCGGAAGCGCGTTACCGCCGTGTGCATCGTGCATGAATAGCTCGAACGGTACGGCCCGGCGATTCGAGTAGATACGGTATGAGAGATGGTGCGCACCATCCCTTAAATACCCACATAAAATGGCTTTCCCTATCGCTCGAGGAAGAAGAGCGAACGCTTTACATGAACCGGATCTGCAGGGAAGGGGGGGGGGTTGTTACGACCGAGCGGAGAGCCATTGCTGTCTTCCGTGGATGCACGAGAGTCGAGCTGGATGAGAAATAGCCGGATCGGTGGAACGGGATTCTGCGAAACGGCAGCGAATGTATCACGATAGGACAAGGTGGATAGAAAAAGAAATGAGACCCGAAGGGACCGAGTAAAGGATGGATACGTTTATCATATTGAATTAATAATGCGAACGATTAAGTCGTAACTGCCCGTATTCGGTCTGCAGTTACAAGAAGTTAAAAGGGGAGACCAAATTAAATTCCGTCTCGGCTGGCGTTAGATTTAAGCCAGTCTCAAATGGACATTGAGGGCGAGAGGTGGACGGGGAGAAAAAATAGAGGATGCACACGATTCGGTCCACCTCCGCGAATGGGACCTCGTCCATCTCCATTTAAATCGCGTTGCGTGGCGATGCTTAACTTTAAAAATGGTGTCTGTATATTACCTGCTCCAATCGTTCCTCTCCTCTCTTTCTCTTTCTCCTCCTCTTTCCCGTCCGCCCGTTTTAACGCTCTTTCGAGCGCTACCCTTAAACTCTCCCTTTGCGGCAGCGGCGCGCTCGCGCGGCCACCGAGTGCATCGTTTACGCGGCAATAAGGGAAACTTATTGCCTGCCGGCTAATAACGAACGATTCCCACGCGAGATATCTGCGGTCTTTATTTCCCCGCAAGCGCGAAGTTTACGGACCGGCGGGGCACTGCGGCAATCCGGGAGTTCCTATTGCGTGGAATCCTATGCGAATTGTTTCGCCGAAATCTAAGGATGCTATTCCCGCTGCAGCCCAGGAATTGCAACAATCGCTTACGAAAGAGGGATATTTGGAATGACGGATGCGCTGTTCCTCTTAGCGTTAACGTTCATATTGCACCGGGAGAAGGGTGTTACATTTTACTAACGAGTCTTCCAGAGTGACTCGGGGGAGTGGTAACATCTTGTAACTTGGCAAGAAGATTGTCACGTAAATATTAATGTATCTTGAATTAGTACATCAAAATTAAACGAGACTGTAAATAATTACCGTGAAATATTTTCACGTACTTTTTTGATCGCAATATTTTAGCGCATATAAAAAATTAGAATTTGTATATCGTTACGTTTATGCCATTAGTAAATATATTAAATATCAAGCGTGAAAACGTATAGAATAAGCTGCGTATAAGTCGATGCAACTTCACGGTGTTTCGTTGCACGGAACAAGCCAGGATTGCACCAGCTGCTAATAATGAACAATCCCTCGAGGAATCACGGTCTTTACACGCTCGTAACTTGATATTTACGAATCTCTACGGATATATTCCGCAGGTACGCAATCGTCGATATATTAAGATTTAAACGCACACATTTATACACGAACGCAAGCTCTGTTACAAATGTAAAAGCTTTGCCATTAAGCCATTGTCATTAAGAAATCGCTGTTTTTCGAAATTTGCTGCGAGGAAGTTGCAATTTTTTCTGTACGAATTAATTTTTATACACCACATTTTATTAAAAATTTATCTCCGTTAAAATGCAACGCGCTATTTGTTTCCGTGATTTATAGATTTTACCAATATTTGGAAAAGATTATGTTATTAATACAAATATATTACGTTGTATTTTTCTGGAACAATTTACCAGATTGAAACTTTCCATTGAGTTGTACACAATACTTACAGTAAATATTATATTTTATTAATTTTGTGTAAAACTTATTCCAGTTTTTAGATAATGTATATCCGATTATTTTTTTTGTTATTAATTTTCGTATCAGTTTAGTTGATACTTATTTTTCACTGTTCAGTTAGTTATGTTTTTAGTGTTACATTCTAAATAGTTATAATAAATTAGAATGTTTATCGTTAACAGAAGTGCACACATACAGGGCAACGATGAAATTCTATTTAACTTTACATGCTTTTTTTCAAGACTTTAATGTAATTGAATTGAATTTTCAGATAATTCGCGATACACTGAAAAAAGGTTTTGGTTATAATAACCAAGGCTTGGTGAAATAGTTTCAACTAAACGGTTTAGTGATTATGACGAAATAATTTGGTTAATGTTAACAAATTTGTTAGCATTGTTAATAATTTGGTTAATGTTAACAAATTTGTTAACATTAACCAAATTATTTCGTCATAATCACTAAATCGTTTAGTTGAAACTATTTCACCAAGCCTTGGTTATTATAACCAAAACCTTTTTTCAGTGTATTATGTAGACGTCAGAATTATGCGATACGTGATGCATGTACTTTCGCGTAAGGTCGGCGCCGACAATTGGCTCCCCGTCTACATCGCCCTAACCCGAGTAATTATGCAAATCGTCTCCACGCCCGAGGATCGCCGTGATGATTAATCCTAAGATACACGTGCAGCTTCATAGTCTTCCCGGGTTAAAGCGGCGCGGGCGTGCGTATTGCGCCGGCGGCTAACAACGAACGATTCCCCGGTGGATTCCCAATCTTTACATCCGTAACCCGATATTTACGGTTAGGCCTTGCCTAGCTTGGTTCGCCTCGATAGACAACGGCAGTCGCGCAGACAGCGATGGCTTTTAATGTCGAGATACGAGCCGTCCTTTGTCAAAGAACGCTCAACACTCATCGCGTTCCCTCTCACGCCGTTTCCGTTCATTCTCGTAAGTGCGTGCATAATAAGGGAAGGATAGAGAGGGGTACTTAATCTTTAAATTAATAAAACAAGGTATAGAAATGCACAAAAAATTTTTTTTTTACAAAATCCTAGTTTATTATGTTAACATGCTCGCATGAATTTTTAAATATATTTAAAAACTCAAAATGTAGCAGAATTTTATGTAAAGGATATGAATCTCTATATATGGGGGAAAGTAGGGTAAGTGTTAAATGCTTACCTAAATAATGGGAATTTAATTTTTAAACAAACTAAAGGTATGAAAAACAAAATTATTATAAAATTTAATGGAATATAATGAATGTTTTAGAAAATAGTTACCTAAACTTCAATTAAAATATTTACTTAATACCCATTATAAAAAAAAATAAATAACTAAAAACTATAAAAAAAATAAACTATATAAAAACTATAAAATATTAAAAACTATAAAAATAAAGCCTGTTATATTATGAAAAAACAATGTTTGGAGCAGAACGGAGTACCCTACTCTGCCTCACCCCACTTTGCCCCAACTCTATTAACAACCAGGTTATATTGTTTTACTGAATATTCAAACGCTTTATAACTACAATCTAATGGCATTAAATTAAAGTTTTGACTTTATGTAATTGATTTTGATAGTATAGAGTAGACGATATTGAATTTAATACACTTACTTTCACGAAAACACAAGCTAAATATTGCAAATTGAGCCAAAATATTTCATGTTATACAAAGTCACGCAAACGACTCGAGGAAAGTGACATTTTTATCGGCATCCCTTCGGGATTTGAATATAATGCGAATAGTCATCGACGAGTTGCAGCATCAAACAGACAAGAAAATGTTGGTACCCCGGTCTGCTCCACTACCCCCGCTTTGCCCCATCTTTCCTTAATACGGCGCGTCCAATAGAATAATTGATTCGCAATTTTCACGCAACGGAAAATAGATGCGAAGCGTGCATCCCGCGTATCTCCGAAAACAATTTTTGCACTGGGCGAACGATCGGGATATCAAGCTCTATGGGAGCCGTAATACGCGTAATAAATTATTTGGCGTCGCTCGGCCTTTTTTATATTTGCGCAGACGATTTTCACAGACACTAAGAGGCCACCTTGCATCGCGATATTACATATCTATCTCTCGATCTATCTATCGGCGAGTTATTGAGGTCAGGGCGGCACCTATGCGATGTAATATCGATGATACATCGGCGGCACGAGGCACCGCCGCGCAGAACGAAAGGAACGCATGGTGAGGCAGAGAGCGAGAAAAAGAGAAAGACACAAGGGGGCAAGAGAGCAAGATCGACGAGGAAATGTGCGCGACATCGTGTAGGAAGGGGCAATTACGTATTCAGAGAATCGACCGAATTGCACTACCGAGGAGTTATGGATCGCCGCATTGCCGAGATACAGGTGCGAAGAGAGAGAAAGAGAGAGAGAGAGAGAGAGAGCGGGCCATTCTGAACTCTCCCTCTTGCCTTTCTTTCGCTCCCGGTTACATTTTCCATCGGCACGACCGATAGAGGAAGCGGCGAGGGAAAGGAAAAAAAAAGAGAGCGAGGCGAAAGAAGGGAGAGAAAGGGGAGACGTCGCGAAGCGTCGGCGACACGACGGCGGCGAAATAAACGGCGCTATGTGAACGAAATTAAATGAGCCTTAGGAATGTATCTGCAGCCGTAGGACAACGTTTCGAGTGTGCTCCGGAAAGAAATACGGCGCTCGCGTGCTCGCGATAAACGTCTCGGGCATAAACGAGGAAGAGAAGCCGGTGCGCTTAATGGACACGATGTTCCCGTAAAGAATGATTACACGCGGCACCGACGTTTTGTACGAAGAGACCTGGGTGCCAGCGATAGATATATTATTAGCGCGGACATTTCGGGAGAACGCTCCCGGATTCGTTCCGCGAGAATCGGCGCTCCCGCAGTCGGGGCACGATACGATATAATTTCCGCTTGCCTCGCGCGGAGTCACCGTGAATCTTGCAGGCACGATCGCGTGCCACCCCACCGTGTTGTCTATTAACGATCGAATTAATAGACACGCCCCTCACGTATACATCGGCCGTGCATTTTACGAGGTCGTACCGCGTCGTCGGGTCGCGCGGCCAGGATGTGTGTTACTTAAACCGCGGAAACCACCTAGTACTTAGGCGAGACGCTCTCACGGCCTTATCGCCACTTCCCGTGGGACGCGATCGTAAGCCGCAGGATAACGAAATGCGGATATAAGAGAGAAAGAGAAAGGGAGAGGGCAGAGAGTGGCTTCGCAACGAACGTCGATTATGACGTCAATGGCAGCTGGGTTTTTGCTGGGTGTATAGTCACCGCGCTGCAGCCGGTCGTCGAAAGTTCCTCTACGGGCGATAGCCGGTGTATCGGATCGCCGGTAATTATTTTCAATGCTCTCCGGTGTGCCGGGCCGGGTAACCTTCCGCAGTCACCCTCGTCCGGGCGATCGTTCGGTTTTATTGCAGGATATCCCGAAACTGCGCGAGAGCGGTGAGCGGCGCGTATCAGCGGCGCTCATTCCTCGATATCTAGCTACCCTGTTTTCGCTGATTCGCTCTTTCCACTTCCCCTGTCACGGGCTATAAAGCATCCCCCGTGCGACGGGGTGGCGGCGACGGCGGCGGTACGTACATATACCGTTCGAGTTCGCGTTCGCAAACTTCACGGAGGTGTTTTACAAACCGTCGCTCACGAGCGGTGCCGGTGGCAGGTGATTACTCTCTAGACAAAATTTCGCCGGTTCCACATAGGCGATATTAATCGACCCACCGGTATAATCGAAGCCCCCGACGTTACCGGTTATGATTTATCTCGACAAAATGTATGTATATTGCGGGCGCCTTTCGCCTCTTCGGCCCGCGTTCGTTGCAACGGTAAAAGCGGGCTTGAAATAATTTATTTTAGATTCCGATCGGTTACAGATATCGATGAAATGGTCCGAAAGTATCGATTGCAGCAAGCATACACATACATTTTAATACAATGGCAATATAAATAACGTGATAAGGGAGAAAAAGAGTTGGCGTTTGCGGTGATACGGAAGTATCTGCGTGCCACGATGCTGCAAATTTCCCGTTACGAACTTACGAAGCGCGCCTCGCCGTTATCTCCTCCTCCCGGAAGTCGCCCGTACGATGCTCGAAGGGGACGATAACGCTCTCCTATTTTCGACGTCCGACGCACCGCACGCGGGACTACGCTGTATTTCATCCCGAGGAGGAGAGTGTCGCTGCGGGGGCCACCGCCTCCGACGAATTTACACGGAGACTTTTTTTTCCCTCAAACTCGCGATATTACTTTTTTTATTCCCGACAACGATAACGGTGAACCCTTTGTAAACAATAGCGGGGCGACGTTTCTTTACTTACCGAAAGGGAGATCGATGAAACGAGCCCGTGGCAGTTCGCCCCGATAAGGGTCGAAATCCGAACAAAGGCATACGTACGTAACCTTCGGGGTTTACCGGGGAGAGAGGGTACTTTAAGGGCGGTACGTTCCGAGGGACGTACGCGAGCCCGCGTCTAGCTTTTTGCGTTCACACAGTAACCGGAAACGGAAGCGCCTATAAATAGAGCTCGATCTAGATCCTATCCCTTTATTCAACCTCCACACTCTCGGCACCAACGCCATATTGGAGTCTCTCCGATGTTCGAGAGTTAAAGGACCTGCCACGCGATTTCGCCGTCAAAGAAGATTCCTCTTTCGATTTCCGATCGAAAGAGCACTGAGGATATTTGCTTCAAAAACATCCCGGCTGTTTAAATACTCGGCAGTATTTCGCAATTTTAATCTTATTTTGTAGAACATTTCGCCAATTTTCTTATTACAAAATAAAACTTGCCCTACCATTTTTTACTTACATTTACGTATGAAAAAAATTGGGATTAATTTTCTAATAATACTAAATAAATGTCATAGTCCTCAATAATAATTTACACAAATTACATTTTTTACTCTTGGAGCAAGTCAATAATTGTCAATTATTAACTTATATTTTTAATATCATATAACAGAAATATTTTCAACAGTTTATCAATTCGTCCGCAGATCGTTACCACAGAGAAAGCAAATTTATAATAGAAACTCAGTCTTCAATCTTTCTTTTTCTCTCAAGCAACTATAGCTGCAGAGATTGAAGATGTTGGATTAGCAACCTTTTCTTCCGAAAACAGTCTACCGTCAGTTATCTCATTAAGACGCGTCGACGGCTTTATTTTAATTAATCCTCACCGGCTTGTTGACTGCAGTGAACCAACGTGTCTTTTCTCGGCTAATGCTACTCCTCGGAAGCATCGCTTCGTTCGGTCCCAACCGTGTCGTCGCTTCAACAGCCAGCAGCGGTAACAGAGCAGCGGCGGCCCTCGAGCCACTTCCTTTGATCTTAATCTCGTGGAGGCAGGCCTCTTTTCAAGCGTTTCAGTCGGCTTATGGGCTCGTAATAGGTACCCTTCGCGAAAAACCAAGCCACGGAGAGAATAATCATCCGGAAATCGTCGCGCCGCCCTGAAAAGGCCAGCCTCGAGAGCGTCTTCGGGTCATTCTCTCTTTCTCTCCCTCTTCCTCCTTTTAAATCTCCGCCTTTGCCCCTCGCGCCGCTCCTCTCTTCACCCTTTACTTGCTCCTTTCCTGCCCTTTGCTTTCTCTTTTCTTCATTTTCTCCCGGCTTCCTCGTGGCGGCCACTCCACGAAATTATTCCGAGTCGCGAGGGAGGCGGCATTGCCTTTTAAAACATGGTGCGTGATATGACATTGTAGGAGCCTGAGATTACTATATTATACAGGAATTACTGTGAGATGAGTACCGTACGGAAATTATTACGCAAACGTTATTTGAGACGAGGCAGATGAGGCCGCTACCATGATTCAGTACGTCTCATGGGATCCCGTAGATTTTCTGTTACGCGAAGAGGAAAAAGACGTCCAGATCGTTTGCTTGTCCGTTTAGGTTGTGTACCATTGTGCATTGTCGCCTGCAGTTTGTCTTCCCGGTACGGTGAAGCAATACGCGAGCCGTAAATTACGACGATAAAGGCAACTAAAATGGGAGACAGACTGCCGCCACTTCGCGTCGCAATCCATCAAACGGCCGATCGTCGGCGGCGCAGGACGCGCGGAATAGACGGCGCCGGACAATATCGACGCGCGGATCGCTCTCGGCGGCCCTCTCGTGCAGGGAAACGGGTAGACGACGAGCGCGACGAGAGCGACGGAATAAAGGGTGCCGCGCGCCGGACAATAGCGAGTTCTCGACAGCGCGATTTTCACGCCGCGCCGATCCACGCGATTCATCCTCGCCCGCACGCACGATCCGTATCGCGAGAACCACCTTCGCGGTTGACAGATTTATGGGTTACACGCGCGGAGGCCTCGATATAAAAGTATCACGCGTCGGACTTGTCGTGCCGTGCTCCACTGCGGGGGATCGAAGGCACGAGGCCGCGATTTGAAAAAAGAGAGAGAGAGAGAGAGAGAGAGAGAGAGAGAGAAGAAGAGGAGCCTCGGACGGCGTGACGGATGAGAGCGAATCCGTCGATCGTGATCTATCCGCCATCGACGCGTCGCTCTCTCTCTCTCTCTCGACGGTGAAATAAGCTCGTGGAAAATGAGAAATCGCCGCCCGCGTCTCACCGCTGGGAGACGGAGGATATGAGAACGGAGACACCGGCAGTCACCCCGGCGATGGCGCCGCCCCGGAAAGTGATTTTTTCCTCCCCATTTTGCACGCTGCCGTTTCTCTTCTGTTCTTCCGCCGCCCGCTATTTATCCCGGCAGAGACGAGATGAAGCATCGCGCGTCTTGTACCTCTGCTCACGGCTCTCGTTTCGCTAAACCCTGAGCGAACCCGATACACGTGCGCATCGGGGCGAACGCGGATTTTTCTCGTCGCTGTACGTGCAGGTTTATGGAAGGGCTCGACCGCGGCGAACGATGATGAAAAGCGTAATGCACGTATTATTTTTTAGCAGTTGTTGCCGCAGCGGGAATCTCGTTTTCATCGCGTCGCGGTACACGGCTCGGCACCCTTATTTCAAGAGGGATTATCTCGGCCGCGCGAGCGACCGACGGAAAAATTTTTGTCGCGTCCGCCGGCGGTGATCGTGAATCTTACGTCAAGATTTTGGTGGGTAAACAAGAGAGATTTGGATGTACGCGGATGTGTGCACGGCGCGGGTTATTGCCTGTACCCGAAACCGAGAGCGAGAGAGCTCGTGGCGCTCGTTTGCGCGAATTGTCTGACGGGTACTATTTATGCGAGCACAATAAACCCTCGCCACTCCGGAGGAATTATATTTTGAGGATGCAAATCCACACGCGGTGCGGCGCGCGCGCGAAACACCGCGGAATGCTTCCACCAGTTCCACCGCGGACGTAGGACGAGAGGAGGAAAAAGGAAGAGAGGAGGGGAGAAAAAAAAATAAAAGAAGAGAAGAAGATATTCCGAGACCGCCTTCTATTTCGAAGTGTGGCGTGAACGCCGGCATCAAAGAAACGCGGAAAGCGCATGCGGGGAACAAAGCAACGGGGAAACCAGAACGCCAAGGGGAAAAGTTGGAAATTATACGATTACCTCGCCGCCGCTGCGCAGGTTCAAGCACTTCCGCCTGCTCTCTCTCACTTGGAATTGGATCTGCGGGAAAATATGCCTTATAACAATCGCGCAGGTTTATCTGGAAAAACGTTCGCGGCGGAGATCGGAGACCCTTTTGCGGTCGTATCCGATTACCGCGCGTATGGTTGGCACTGCAGTACCATTCGCGGATGGTCATATTTTGTTGCGAATAAATATACGAAGTATCTAAACTCGATCGTTATTTATCGATTGATATTGACAATCGATTAATTGCCAGATTTTCATCTTTATTTTTACTTAATGATGTAAAAATGATATTAATGATATTAATTATCGGATATAAAGTTGTTGGCCCACAAATGAGAATTGTAGGCAGCTAGTGAATGAAGAGATATCTCCGTTTCTATGATTTCCTATTTACGAGAAAAAGACACCGTAAATGACGTTCGGCACCCTTCGGCGATTTTGTTATCGAGATAATTGCTCTACAGTTGTTGACGATAGCGTCGGATGGTGATGGAATTAAAGTCGGTACTTCATATTGTCAAGCATTGTTCAAAGTTCCGAGTTAATTATCAAACTTCACAGTATACTTCTATCATTTGCTACAAGAGAGCAGACGAACGACCTTTGAATGCAAGTTCCGAATTTACTAAGGTTACCAAGTGACTTAATTAACTCGTTACGGTACTTAGTTACGCTTCTTCGAGCTTTCGCCCGCGAGAGGCGAGAAACGAGCGAGAAACTCGAAAATTAAAAATGGAACGGGGAAATATTATTTTTCGCGTTCGCGTAGCGTGAAATCGTACGGTCCCAAAAAAAAGCATATCTGATACGATTCATTATCGAAATTACTTTAATATAATGTTTTCCAATGAGATTTTATCAAATTATATCGCGTAGCATTGTATCGGCTATTGCAATTTTTATTTGATTGGATATAGAAACGAAATATTAATTCCCTTTATCGAATCAATAAACCAGAGGCAAAATATCCTCGCCAATTTAGAGCGCGTATCACACATCGATTACGCGCGAACGCCGCGCGCGTTTAAACGTAACGCGGGGTGTAGCAACTTTCGTCAATCGCAAACATCGTTCCTCCACTCTAAATTCCCGCCCGAACCCCTCCTTTTTTTATTTAAAATTTTTGTCGACCATTCGTTGCTCGATTACTGACGAACAACTTTTGATTCTCGCTCGCGCGCGGAACAACGGCAATTTCGCGAGGTGCGCGCGTATGCACGGCGCGCGTTTTACGGTATCCCGGCGCGATAATTCACGTGGGGATTTTCGAAACGAGGATGAAGGGTACGGCTGGAGAGTAGGAAGACAGCGGGGAACATACGCCGGTGGAAGTTGGCCGCGCCCCGGTAGAACCGGGGCGACAAAAAACTGCGAGCGCCGTCGGAAAGTTACGATTTTTCCGCGGCCTAGCCGGCTCACCAGCCCGGAGTATAAATTTATGCGGCAACTTTCGCCAGGAACCAAATGCAGAGAGATCCGGATATTATATATCGCCCGTAGAAGTCGGCGAAGGGGTAGTTTATCCTTCGGCAAGACACCGCGGAGACGCTTATGGCCGCTTCCAGGGCGTCCCTCTCGCGGCTCGGCTCGGTGTTCCTTGAAATTCGCCGGCCGGTGTCCCGCGCAAAGTTATTCGCGGACTTTCAATCTGCCGTGCGTGGAAGCGACGGCCAAATCCCGATAGATGCAAAATCGACAGGTGCATTAACGATCCGCCGTAATGCCTGATCTTTCCCATGCACTTTGACTAAGCCTGTTTACTCTCGAAGCGTATGTGGCCCTTCATGGCCGAGAAGAGATATTTCTGTCGAAGGGAAGAGATATTTAATCGTTTAATTGAAATGCTTTCAAAATCCCATTCTGGATGTTTTCAGGGACCACTTACAATGAGCTGTATCCGCGCGATCTTCGTTAATACCGATTAAATCGCGAGAAGCTCGATAATACACTTGTTCTCTCGCTCCAAAAATGTAAATAATTCCGTTCGACTTTTCATACTTTTTTCTCCTTTTTTCTTGTTAATTACGAGTTCCTCGTTTATTTAGATAAAAACGTGTTTCCACGGTAAAACAAAGATATGTGCGAAACTTTCTCGGAAATTGCGGAACAGAGGCGTTCGTTGCATCATTATTAAACACGAAATTAAGGGCGGTATTTAAACGTAACACGAGAATGTTACGCAGAAGATTAATAAATGCTACGTGGAAAAATATTTACATTTTTTAGAAGAGCCTTTTTATTCTTGTACGCAATAATATAAAGAGGAGGAGGAGTAAATATCGCGCAACACATTCCACGAGATAATTTCTCGAATTTACACGCCGCAGATCGCAAACAGTCAACGTGAACGAAATTATTCACAATTTTCGGGCGAGAGAGAAAGAGAGAGAAAGAGAGAAAGAGCGAGTGTACTACCGAATACTAATGCTTCTGGTCGAAGCCACTCAACGTATTATGAAAATCGAGCGAATACGTAAGTGATTCGTGCCACGAAATTCCTTTCATACCCTGGACGTAACTTTTCCGTTCGCGACACTCGGCCGGTCGGTACCGATAAGGTTCATTCATTCATTCAGGATCACGTACGTATTCCGGGGAAATCTGTGAAAATTTACAAAGACCTTAACCCGAGTGCACATCTATGAATTAAAGATCGAGGGGAGGATCTCTCTCGCCGGTATCATTTTGCGCTCTGAACCTGTGTACGCAAACACGTTGTATTCGACGGACCTGTTTATTTAGAGGAGAGGGATGGGAGAGCAATAAACTGCGATAAAAGGACCGTGCAGTAATGCGGGGAGAGGGAGGCGATCGGAAAACATCCTTGTCGATAGACGGCAAGAAATATTATACCTGACTGATGCGAGTTACCTGAATAGCTGTGAAGCACGGAAAGAACCGCACGCGCAGGTTTTTCCCCGTCTAGAAATTGCCTCTTAATGCAAAAAGGCAGGCATTACGCTCGTTAACGTTTTCGCGAGGGTTTGAAATATTCACCGAGACATCTTAAACGTCTCGGTATTTCCTGAACGCCGCGAACGGATTATTACGGAGTCAATGAACGCGCTCGGTGCTTTTAATTAAAGAGCGTTTTGCGACGAACGACGACGGCGACGACGGCGGCCGACGTTGATGACGATGCGTCCCGCGGGTTGCATGGCCGCGGACAATTACCAGTATTTTACCAGCCGATGAGTAATTTGTTTGCTCGCAGCGGGTATCATTTAAAATGTCCGCCCGGATAATCGGAGAATCTGTTAGAGGAGTCGAACGGCTGGGGGGGGGGTGCAGGACAGGGGGTATTTTGAGGGCACGCGGGTTGCGCGGTGACGTGACAGCCTACAATCGCTTTACATATTCATGATATAGCTCCACGGACGTGCGCTGCGAAATCACGGAATTCAGCAGCCTCATCGTCCATTCAGAATTATTCCAGAGTCGCTGCCGGTTGATTCGTGTCATCTAGTTTTTTTAATCGTTTCAAGAGATTCATCGGAATCGTGAATTGCATCTGGTTCGCGTAAACAATGTAAAAAGAGAGAGAGAGAGAGAAAGAGGGAGGAGAGAAAAAAAGAGAGAAGGACCCCGACGAGACCGCGGAAATATGCAAAATGTCGCGTTTAAATTGATGATAGGATTGGCTACCGCAGATATAGAAACGTTAAATTTTCGAGCCACGTCCGTATCTCGTCCGACAGCAATTCGCGTAATGTCGCGTTGACTTTAGGCGTGCGCCATTCGTCGGCGAGATGTACACAAGATTAATGAGGGTGGTATCGAATGCGAGCGGAGACCGGAACGTCGCGGAACCGTTCGTCCGTTCTACCTCGAAACGATCGCGCGTCTGGATCGGAGAGTATCGATCCCGTTCTTAAAGCGCGGCGAACAGGTCGCCGACTTTCATCCTTTTCCATTCGGCGCACGGGAATTAGGGTCGACGAATCCTTTCCGAGCGAAGGACCCGAGTAGGCTGAAAGCCAAGAGGACCCTGGGGGCTCTTTCTTACGATAAATTTCACTGAGTGCCGGGTCAATCTTTCTGTCGACCCCTCCGCCTGTATTTGCCTCCCGCGATCCGAGCGAGCGAGCGCGCTTTAGCGAAGCTGGCGCTCAATTATTCCCAGCTAACGGGAATACTTGTTCTAATTATACGTGTTCTTCTTTCGCCCTCCACTTTAAGCGGGAAAAGAGTGAGAGATCGCGCGAGTTTTATTCTAGAATTTATAACGCTCTTTTCGTTCGAACGCGCATAATTTTACTAGGAATTTCGGATACGTGTTCAACAATCCCACGATGGTGCGGCAAATATTTGTTCGCACAATGCTCGCAGTATATCGAACTTGGAAATTCAATATTGTGCAAAGAGTTCAGCCGCATAGTGTACCCACGCAATTCGCCCTTTTGCATTCGTACTCGATTGCGAGAAAGCGGCATCTCGAGGGTATCCGGCATGGTTTACGTAACCTTTTGCTCCCGTGACGTACAATGGACTAAATAGGGTGGGATTCTAAAGAGATGCCGCGCGCGATCAGCTAGGATCATTTTAAGAAAGCTCGCGTTTCCCCGAACAGGTGCAGGTGTTGTAGAGTAAGAGCATCGTGGTTAAGGGTGGAAAGGAAGGGTGCGCGCGGCGAGGCGGGCAGCGACGGCGAAGAAGAATGATAAAGGACGAAGATAGATGGATAGGTTGAAGGGTTGGGCGGAAGAAGGATAGGGGGCAGCGGAGGGGGGATAGGAAGCAACAAAAGAAGACGCGCGAGCGGTGCATCTCCCTTTTCAAAGTATTTCTATGACGTTGCCGCGTTTCGTGGTTCATTAGCGAGAAAGGGTTCGCTTCTTTGTTGACGCGGGCGATACGGCATGGCGAAATACGGCCGCGATTCTGTATCGCGCCGACCGGCAACACGGGTTTCGTGGGCTATTAGCCGGTTATTCGAAGCCACCGCCGCGCCGCGCCGGTGCCGTCGCTTCGCCAGACATTCGGGCGATCCATCGGTGATAACATCGCCGCGATAACTGCATTCAGCCGGGGCGACGCGACCGGAAGTCCGCGGGGCGAGCACCCGACCAGGGTAATTAATCTTATCGAGACTGCTATTCTTGCGCCGGGCGTAAGCTCCGGATTAACGTGCCGTGGCGTAATAATTACCGCGGACGTGACGGAATGAGTGCATCCGCGGGAGAAATATTACGCCCCGAACTTCCGCGCGAATCTCCTCTTTCTCATGGCTAAAGGATTAAAGTTATACCTCTGGTCTCGTAGATTTACGAAACTTATAATTACTTTCTCATTATACATTCGCCGAACGCCGCGCCGGCCTCGCCAGGCGCTCGCGATTTTTGCGCGACGTTGCGCCGAAAACACGGCGAGTAATTCGGCCGAACGGAGGAGAAAATCCGGGACGAGACCGAGGGAATATCGAGGCCGCGCCGGATTTTTTGCAATTAGCAAAGTGCCTGGGCCAATGGTAGGCCCGACTGAATGTGACGCCTCGCTATTGTGTCCGCGCAGCGCGTTCCACGTCTATTTGCGATCATTTTCCAGAATGTAGCTCGTCGGTACACGTGTATCGGACTTCTTTCCTATCCGCGCGATGCCAAGAGCCATCCGGTTGATATCGAGACGAGGCGAAAGATCGCCGAAACGTCGACGTTGACATTCCGATCGGGCGCTTTCGCGAAAGCGTGAAAGCGCGACAATGAGAGATTGGAAAAGTCAGTGGAAGAAAGGACTCGAGGAGGAGAGGAACTCGAGAATAGGGACATCCTTCGCGGTGTTATCACCTGATGTGAAAAGGAAGGACGAGACGCGCGCGCGCGAGGAATACATTCGTCTGAGAAAATCTAATGTCAGATTCGGAAAGCTCTTTAAATTAATACATGAGGAAGAAGGAGGGGCAGAGAGAAAGAAAGAGATTTCCCAGGTATGACGGTTGATTAACGAGGGACTTTGGGGGCGAGTGTCGATCGGGCAAACCGCGCGCGAGAGGAGAGAGCGCGCGCGTATATAAAAAGGATTCTTTCGAGCCGTCGCTCTCGGCATCTATCCAATCCATTTACGGGCATTTCGGTAGCGCTCGGGCAACAATGGACGCCACTTTCTGGTCGCCGAGTCGTTTGGGGCCGAGTTAATCGGAACTCCGTAAATCGACCGGAGAATTACGAGAATCCATTTGTCGATGCCGGCTGAGATTAGAGCCCGGCGCTGTGTAAACAGGGGCAAAACGGTGTAAACGATGCCCGGACGTCTGCGTAACGTCGCGCGACGCCCCGTCATTATTTCACGTCGGTCTGAGCCGCCGCCCATTAATCTACTTATGAAATATCGCGGCGCCGATGAGCGGTATTAATTAAATTATTATAAACGACGGATGCGCGCGTATCTGTTGCACCTTGTTACTTTTATTGAAGATAACGCGCATCTGTTAACCAGACGTTAATATACATCGGAAGAAACCTGCAGACTCGACACTAATATTATCTATTTCCTCTTAAGCGAAAGGATCTATTATCTTTCAAAAAATCACAGACAAGCGAAGAAACTTAAATTGCCGGAAATCTACGTCAGAAGTGTCGATATAATTATTTGGTGAAAATATCGCGGTAAACGTCTAATGGCTTTAGAACTTTATTTCGAATTATGAAAAATCGATCAAATACTTTCAGGAAATTTAATTTTCTTTCTATTCTTAAAAGTCGCAACGAGCGTACACTGTATACGCGAATGCATTTTGCTATAAATAAAGTATCATATAATTATGAATAATATAATCTACAATCGATTCGATGGATATTGATTATCAGTTTTACTCCTGTAAAATTTAAAATACTGCATGTAACGTCGTTATAGTGATATAACGGGCTAGTTAATTATAACTTATTCAAGTAGACTGCCGGTGAATGACCGACAGGTTGTACGGCGTACTTAAAAATGCATCATATATCGAACTCTATATTACTTTCCTATGAATAACAATGTAACATCAGTTCTCTCGACAATTCGAGACCAATGTCTTATTCGTATTTAACTTTTAACGGAAAACAATGGATATTGACATCAGAGATGCATATATATACGCAGTTTTCACCCATTCCGAACTTTGAAGCGAATCGACGATGCGATTTATACTAGTTTGTACTAGCTGTCGCTTTCTGATTCTCACAAATTTCCGGAAGCACTTTTCTCGAGAACACAAATTTGTACGTATGGGGCAATGTACAAGTCAGCCAACTCGAAAGGGGTATTTAACTACGCGCATTCGGAAGAGGAATAACCCCATGAATATCCATGAAAGTGATCTTCCCGATCGGATATTGCGCGGATAGTTTGCCATCGTATTAGAACGCATTTTGCTAAACTATCGATCGATCGAGGCTTTCCCCCCCTCTCTCCCTCTCTCTCTCTCTCTCTCTCTGTCCCTACTAGAGCTTCACGCGAAGTTATTACTCCAACGGTTTGATGGGGCTTGTTAATTGCATACTCCAAAAGTCAAATAACTCATGAATATCCATGAAAGATATTGGCCGAGGCTGAAACTTTAAGTTTTTTCAATCTCTCTTCTTTACCGTCTATTATCGTTAGTTATATATACTTGGAGAAAGTGCAATAGTTTACTCTATCGCTTATGTTATTAAAATATCTTCTTATAATAGCAAAGGAAAGGGGAGAGATTCTCTCTTCTATTTTTGCGAAATATATACTAATGTAAACTAAAATAACACTCATCTCCTGGTAAAATCAAAACTACACTTTCGTAAAGGTTAATATTGAATCGGTTCCAAGAAACTCGGTGGATAGTTACAGAGCGTAGCGTGTATAACTAGATAGACGAGTGGTATTTTAGGGAACTCGCAATACCCAAATGACGTCTAATCGATAATATCGTCTGGAAGGAAGTCAGCTCTTTTGACACGAGAACGACGACTCATAAATATGCATCACCCGTGCAGGAGCCAATCTCTAAGTAAGCCGGCTTTAACGCGGAGCCAGCTGAGTTTTGACGTGGGTGACCTCCTCCTCGCGATCTTCGCTCCATCGATGCCTCGACAAGATTGCAGTCGTTGCTCTTCCGGTTCTCATGGACGCTCTTACTCGCCGCCTTACGTTATTGACGTGCTTCCGCGATATTCAACACTTTCGGGTGTTTCTAATTGATATCTTGTTTTAATCTTTTCACAAAATTATTCACAAAAAAATTATTACGCACCAAGATCCGCGGTTGCCCGACATTTGGCTATTCCCATTTATATTTGACAATTTCGGCGGTCCTAATCTTATCATTATTTAAAATACGTCGCCTGAAACTTGATGTTTATCCAACATATATATTTGTTATTGCAAAGAATATCACCACATGCTTCGATGGTCGAATAATGGTAGGACGCCCGCACGGATTGATGGGAGATCCAGGTTCGAATCCTGGTTGAGGTATTTTTCACAATAATTTCTTTACAGTTTTTCGGGGAAGGGGGATCTTATAGATGCCTGTTAGCATCAAAATTATTAAATTGCTCGTCAATTTAACATGTGAATTAATTCCGGGTTCATGTGAGGATTGTGTTTCAAGATCGACGAATATGCGGCGCGCAGTTCGCATGAACAGGGAATTCACAAAAAAATTATTATTACGCACCAAGATCCGCGGTTGACCGACATTTGGCTATTCCCATTTATATTTGACAATTTCGGTGGGTCCTAATCTTATCATTATTTTAATCTTTTATTATATGCGTGTGTGTGCGCACTGAAAAAAGGTTTTGGTTATAATAACCAAGGCTTGGTAAAATAGTTTCAACTAAACGGTTTAGTGATTATGACGAAATAATTTGGTTAATGTTAACAAAATGTTAACAAATTTGGTTAATGTTAACAAATATTTCGTCATAATCACTAAACCGTTTAGTTGAAACTATTTTACCAAGCCTTGGTTATTATAACCAAAACCTTTTTTCAGTGCGGCTCCTTCATCTCGATGCGACTTACCCAAAAATAAAGAACTTCGCGAATCTTTAAAACTGAACGAATCAAGTTTCCTTTCAATTGAAGTATGATCTAGATTTTATCTCCAAGCTTTTCGAAAAGATACAGAAACATGCAAAATCCACGGAATCTAGAACGGAAGTTTGTATAGGGTAAAGTGATAAACTAATTATGTGCCTAACTATCTTTATCGTACCTATACACTTTGGGATTAAAGATTTCGCTGATTTAATGATGCAGAGAAATTCGATCATTATGGCGCAAACTAATTACTGAATTAATCACAGGTGTATGAATGCGCGATTAAGTCATCAAGCAACGACCTCACGACACTGATTCATTTACGTGTAGATATTTCTTATTAATATCATTACACCGAGCGTCGCGCTAATTACCCGGTTAACACCGTTTTGCTTCTGCGGTTTCGCGGAGCACGGATCCGCCGTCTGTTTCCCGCGTTTCATCTTCAGGAGCAGACAATGGCGTCCGCAGGATTTTTTCCAGAAGGGGGCATGATTCAAAATATTACTTCCAGAATTAGAATACTTATAATATGAAATTTATATACGGAAAGAATAGTTTTGCTCTGAAATATTAAAAAATTTGGCCAGATACAGATCT
>NJRP01000066.1:416712-431228 GCA_003063835.1 Aphaenogaster floridana
ATTTCACCAAGGTGCTTGGTAACATTAACCAAGCCTGGAGTTTTATAACCAAGCCTTTCTTTCAGTGTAGATATAAGGATTTTTGTAGCATCAACAGATCTATGTTTTTCGAAATTACATTAATTTCGTTGGCCAATTTTCTCCGATTAATCCGGAATCGCCGCGGTGATTGTAATATTCAAGCCAACGAATCGCGCCAATCGAACTACGCAGGAGAATCCGCGGGTGAAGAATCTCGAAGGAGGAACTGGCTAACATGCCTTCCTCGTCGTTTTTTCTTCCCTCCGCGTGGACGACCTTATCTGTTTGCTCGTGTCGCTACCGACTCCGCCGCGTTTTCCGTATTTTTGTAGCGCGCGATATTGGTCCCGGCGGAGAGCCCGATAGTTCGATACCTCGCGATACACCGAGTATTATTGCCATTCCTGTTTACCCCAACAAAACAAAGTGCCCAGGCCTGTGCGTTCCACGGACGACCGTGTATATACACGGATAATGGCAAACGCGACGAGATCGTTCCGAAGCTGTTCCTTCCTCTTTTAAACGTTGAGTAATTTCGACGGCCACCCCATCCCGGTACCCCGGAAACGATCGATGCGATGGCATTTGCCGAGGTTGAAATTAAATTTGGTATAGCACGAGAGACATTCCGGTACATAATATTACGAGCGGTCGAGTCAATAAATCCAGACGACAGTACTGTACATTCTTAAGATAAACGCTGGCTTGCAAGACACGAGGGGAAAAGAAATTCCGCAGTTCTTTTTCTTTTTCCGCACTTTTTCTTACCTCTTGTCGCATTATTATGAACTTTCAAGAAGCTAATAAAATATCGACGGGGTCGCATGCTTACACTGAAAGAAAGGCTTGGTTATACAAATCCAGGCTTGGTTAATGTTACCAAGCACCTTGGTGAAATAGTTTCAACTAAACGTATAATAAGTATTACATAATTTAGTTGGCTCAACTAAACAAAATTTGCTCTTTTATAATTATTACAAATGTTTATAATTATTACAAAATGTTTTGTTATTATTATTATAATCGGTAATAATAATCAAATACTTCAAAAAAAGTATTACTAAATGCATCTCACAAATTTACCAAGAATTTTTTTTCAGTGTAGCCACTACGACCGAAAAACGCTGTACTATCTTTTTAGGTCCTCAGTCTAGAAATTAAAGTTACTTCCACATCGTGTTTTACGCGCGCATCGCAATGACAAATAAACGCGCCGAAAAATGTATCAAGATTACGACGGGGACAAAGCCGACGTGGTCTAACAATGCCAGATTGCGCGATGTTACTTATGCGCGAAACGCTGTCGTACCTACTCCCCTTACCTATGCGCGGAACCGCGCGACCGGTAATACGGTACCGTAGCAAATCACGAAATAAAATAAACGTACGATGGCGAAACGCATTACCCATAAAATAAGCGCTGGCTGCTGCCAGCGGTGAGCTATCGCCCGCCCTGAATACTACGGGCGACGACTCGCCCGCAGCCTCCTCCCGCTGCCGGTTTCCTTACGGCAGGTTCCGCCACTTCCATCACGCGCGCAACGACATTTGTAGAACATTCGGGGAGAGGGAAAAGAATGCGCTCTCGTAAAGCTGCCCGTTTGCGACGCGTGTCGCTGCGTCGTGAGTGGGAAACGTATGTAGGGCGTAAAACGGTACGTGCGTGTCCGTAAAAACGGAACGGGATGGGAGGGAGGGGACATACGGGAAGGGCGAGGTCGGTCACCGTTGCGTTTTAACAATGGCAAACAGGTTCAGATCGGAATGGACAATTTGTCGAAAACGGCGGCGGTGAGGTCCCCGCAGTTTTCGGAGTTTCCGAAATGCCGCGATGAAGTTGAGGTCGAAATGTTGTTTCGTGTACACTTTAAAAGCGCGGAAAAAAAGAAGCGAGTGATTCGACCGTTTTATGAGGTAGACGTTCTGCATGATGAAGAAATTAAAGCAGAATATATTGACAGATTATACCTGACTTATGAAATTAATGAGAAAATGAATTCTCATTCACGTATCGTGTAAATTCTTATAAATAACGTTTAAATATATAAAGTTATAAATGTGAAATTTTAGATTATTGTACTTGTTCGTTCGCAAATGGCAGATTGCGTCAATTTCAGAAAAATCTCAATGGTGATTCCAGCAATGTGAGAGATATAAATTAGAGACAATAATTTTTTTTTACGTTCATTATCTCGCGTATAACTTTCGCGTATAAGAAAATTGCGATGGCAGAAGACAATGGTAAAAATTGGTCTTGCGTATGTCTGCAAGATTTTCCCTCTGTTGTTTAGCGAGCAGCTTCAATTGAAACTCCTTCGAGCGTGAGAGTCTCGAGCTCTTTTTATAATATTCTCCCTTTGTATGAGACCTGCGTTGGCCCTTCAATTACTTCCGAGTTTCCTCGCTCTATTAGACTTTAATTTGCTGTTCCTCGCTACATAAAGGAGACACTCTCCCTCGCGCGCGTCTTCAGCCTCGCAGATGATGAAGTTTATAATCTAAGTCACGTTTTTAATTTTTCATCCTTGATTCAATTATCAACTGATTTGCGATCCGTTCGGAGGCAGCTCCTTTATATAGTCGATTAAGCATTTATCCTTTAAGTAGGGAGTTTCAGAAAGCTTTTTGTGAGATAGATTAGTGAGTAAATTAGGCATTAGATGCATATACTTTTACTCGCATGCGCGCGCTACTGTCATCTTACTTCATTTTACACACAAGTATATAATTTCTAGGATAACTACAACGATTAGATGCAGTAGAAAACTTCAGATTGTATAAAAGACAAAATATTTTTTTAAGCGACACGTCATAACTCATTTATTTTAGAAGCGGAAATTTGTGGACCTCAATATCTAATAATTATAATAATCGTAATTGCTCGCTGGGAACATTAATTAATAGTCACCGGAAATGGAGAGCCCAGACCGTTATATATCGAAACACGCGCGGCAATGACGATTTACTAATTCCGTATACACCTGCGTTTCCCATAAATTTGTCAGACTTTGGACATGTAGCTTTCTGGGCCCAAAGTATGCATTAATATTTCTCTTCGAGCCGCGAGTGGCCAGTCCAGAGGCGGTGGCTTCCGGTACTATCGAACAATGTCCACGTGCTGTTGGTTGTCCGAGGCCAGGCGGACAGAGACGGAGAGAGGGAAAGAGAAATAGAGAAACGGAGAGTGAGAGAGCGAGAGGGAGAGAGAAAGAGAGAGAGAGAGACAAAGAGAGGATGAGGGAGAGCAGCCTGATAGGACAGGCAGTGATTTCGCTGCTTACGCCTGACCCATTTCGCATTCGTACCACTTGCCGGTCGAAATACAGCCTCGTACGCTGTCGCGTGTTTGCGCAGTGACTACGGATGGCCGGTACGAGGTTTGCCAGAGGATGAGGCGACGGCGGCACGAGGAAAACGGAAGAGGACGGATCGAGGATGTGGAATGTGAGCGACCCGAGGAGAGCGGAGGAGGGTCGAGCGAGCCGGCTCGCGGGGGATGCTCGCAGGACGAGTGCGCCGGATTATATCCGGACCGATTCTACCGAAATGTATCTCCGTCGTTGCGCCTGAGCACGTTCGGATGTGCGTGTGCGTGACTGTCGCATACACGTGCCCGTGTGATATTGTCGCCGCACAGTGCGATCCGGAAATAGAGGGTATACAGACGCAGCTAGTAGACACGACGAAAAATCATTGCGTCGATAGACGGTTAGAAGCTCCGGTTACTGGCTTTGAAGCGTATTCCCCTGCTTTGAAATATATTTCACTCGAAATTATTTTGATAAGGATGAATAATGAAATCCGAGAGAGAAACATACTATATTTTTAAACCATAATTTTTGTAGTCACGTTATTACTTCTATTTATTTATACACTTCTTTGAATAAATATGAAAAATGTAGGTTAAGCTCATATGACATTCAGTCACTCGGATGTCAGTATGTCGGGGTATATCAAGTTTCTCTAAACAGATTAATTTATATAAATGTTACGCAGCTTAAAAGAATATTCCAACGAATATTCCGAGAGAGCTCCTATATTTTTACCTTAACCGAATTATTGTTCTCTGTTCTATTAGAGTTTATTTTTCGAGATATTCTGATTAAAATGTGTAATCAAAACGCGAGAGTACGCCAAGCAGGTCGATCGAGCAAGTTAGTTAACGAAGTGCCATTCAGTGAAACGAACGGTTACTCTGTATAAACGTTAATTGGCACGATTTAACCTTAAATCTACCAATAACTAGAGACGAAAGCGCATCGGGTTGTCAAAGCAAATATGAAATAAATGCCTGCGAAAAATTAACACTTTAATTTAACTCGACATAATTTTTCTTCCGCGTTAGTTTCAATATTATGATATATATGTGTGCAATCGATAAATTTCTATTAAATATGAATTGTATGTATAATTCTTATGAATAAGTAATATAAGAAATAATTTTTCGTTTTAATTTCGATACAAACGTCCGATGTAACCACCGATGACGAATAAATCCGTAATACTATTTCAAGCGCTTTTTCATACGCTATTCTTTTATATTCCAATCCCTAAATATATCATTCTTCCATTTTCTTACATTACTACGTTTGTCCAGCTCAAAAAAGCGGAAATCGAATAAAACTGAAAAAATATGAAAGGACGTTTCTGCAGGGACTTTTTTCTCCAACCGCGGTTCTCGGCAGCTGAACTACTTTCCGAGCTGTCGCTCGAACATTTTGATACATGTGTAGGACAAACTGCAGGACGTGTGCGCGCACGCGCTTACCGAGCGATTGGCAAGTCGAGCGCGAGCTCTGGACACACCGACAGGAAGTTGGCGTTTCGGGGGGTTGGCGCGAGGGTAAAGAGAAAGAGAGACAGGGTGAAGGGCGAGAGAGAGAGAGAGAGAGAGAAAGAGAGAACGGAGGTCGTAGGGAAAGGGACGGTTTAAAATTTCACAATCCAGCGGTAAGCGATACTCTGGACTAGGCTCATGAATATTTCAAGGTGTTTCGATACACAGGAAATAGGAACGCCGCCGCTCACCATGCGAGCGACGGCCACCCCTTTTTGTCCCGGTTCGGAGCTTCTCTCTGCGCGAGACGCGGAAGTCATCCTCAAGGTTGAACGAGTGTCAAAGGTATATTCGCCGGGCGCTTTAAGTGAGGATCACCGGGTCGCTTTTCGAAATTCTAAAGGGAGATTTATACGCGCGATGCGCGCGGAGTAGCGATCGCGAAAAACCGACAGATCGCGCGTATCGCCCTCGGTAGGTCGTCGGCCGAAAAAATCGTCACGATCGTTCATTTTCCGCGTTTCAGTGGTATATATCACGGCGAAGTGTTTTGACATTGCGCTTGGACTCGACTGCACCGGAAACACGTACCGGCGATCCCCCCTCGGTGACATGACGGCTCCTTCATTATTCATCGGCGCGTTCTCTTATCCACTTTATCTTTCCTTTGTCGTCTATCATATATCGATCGGTCGTATGTCACAGGGGTTAAGTTTGTTCGCAAAGCGCGTATCGATCGTGCCTTGCATCACCGTCCATTGTTTCGCCGCGCGGCGAACAAATTAATAGTTCGACACAATGTTTCCGGCGTCGACGGCGCGTTCGCGTTAAAACGCGGGGACGCGTGCCGACGTGCACGCGGAACAAGTCCTCATTATACAACGTTATTTATCGCTTTTTATAATCCGGTCGCGCGGGGGAGAGTGGGATGCGGGGCGGAGGTATCAGCGAAACCGGAAGAACTCGGGACAAACAAGGTGCGCGGGAGGGGCGAACGCAAACTTTGCCGTTGGAAATTTAATAATATCCTTCCGCACCGGGGAATTTAAAGACTTCATAAAGTCGCGCCTTAAATGCCGTCGGCGTGTCTCGACCCATCTCAAAAATTTCATTACGTTATTTACGACGTTCCTTTCTCCGTTCTCGTCTTTCCGCGTTTCTTCTTTTTCTTCACTTTTACATTTATTTTCGTTTCTGTACTTTGCGGGCGCGCCGTACGCGAGGCGAGGCAGAGGACAGATATCCGAAAACGGAAGTCGCCGAGACGGAAGGGACACTAATAAAACGCCACCCTTCGCGACCCCTCCGACTTCCTCCCCGCGTCCATCGCGAACTCATCCACCTGAATAATTAAGCGGCGCCGCTCGTTTTGCTCAGTACATTAAATACAAACTTTGAACTTGCGCTATGCATATTGTCCGCCGACTTCCGCCCTCGGGGCGACCGAGGTGGCGCGGTGCCTCCGACCTAAGGTACCTCACCAGTCAGGTATAAACGGGCGACCGGAATCGGGAACCATCCGCGCCCCGTTCCGTTCCCCGCGCGCACGAAAATCGCCATATATACATAATGCATGCGGAGGGCGGCCGATATTATTTTTCCGCGAGTACTATATCACGCGAGGAAATTACAAGCCCGCTTCAATAAGTAATAAATAACGTCACGAGATGGTGGTTGCGGCGAGAGAAAGGGGGAGAGGGAGAGAAAAGGATGGAGTCGTGCAACGGGACACGTACCCTTCCGCCACGGCTTGTCGTCCTTTGCCCTATCTTCGTTTTTCTCTCTCGCGTTCTCCTCTCTCTCGCCTTCTGCTCTTTGCCCCCTTATATTTTTCGCTTTCTCCCTTGTATTGTTAGCGCGATGATACATTGGGTTCCCTTAACGTTTTTCACAAGGCAACCCCAAAAGGCATGCACACATACGCGAACGATACACACTGTCATACACGAGACAAGGTGCACAGGATCGAGTGGAGTCTTTCGCACTTTCGAATTCTTCCCTCGAGTAAAGAGCTCAATTTTCTCCCTGTTTCTACTCTCGCGCGTCTCCCCGCTTGACTTTCACCTTCCGTACCGATGTTTCAGTATTTCGCGCTAACTCCGACAGATATCTTACGAGAGATCTAGAACGCGATATATCAACGGTAAATATATCCGCAATTAAAAATGAATTTATTAGCAATCGCGTTGGGGATGGATAATTTGTTCATCGAGAAATTCGAAGTCGATTGTAGGTCAATCGCGAACCTTCAGGGCTTCTGGCGATAATTTTAGAATCCATAAAAGTAGAAGCACCCGAGTAAAATTAATTGGCGTAAAATTGCTTGGGATTCTATCAGTTTTTCTCGGAAAAAATATCTCCTCCGCGTCGAACTATTCGCGAATGCTAAAGCGAAAATGCCAATCAGCGGTTCGGCCAAAGGGTACTCTTTCCCTTTTTTTTTTGGTCTCGGACCGCGTGCAACATGAGAAAGTCGTTGCAAATGAGATTACGGTTATGTATGTGTGTGCCGGAGTAATAATTGCAATTAAATTACGGTAGGAGGTACGGGAACGGGCGCGCTTCGCATGCTTTAAAACTCATCGCCGTGATTTATCGTAAAAATTCCGCGTGCAGACGCGCGAGCGGGAACTTTCTTCTTTCCAGTCTCCGTTGCCGGTGGTGTACAACTCGATATAACTGCAGAGCATCCTCCTCGAAGCCGAAGGTGTTGCAGACAGCCAGTTCAATTTCATGGCTTACACTGTTCCTCCATCCGCCGCAGCCTACCGCGCGCCATCTTCCTTCCTCCTTTTTTATATCATCCACCCCCGCCCCCTCCCCCGTTTTCCAGCACCCTTTAAAAACTTTTCTACTCGGCATCCTCGAAACTTTCAAATCACTTCCCCGTTTCCCTCGAGCTTTTTAAAAATTCATCCCCCCTCCACTCGCACCCATCTCCCCTGTCCTCCTCGACGAATTGCGCGATGGATCGAGCATCGGGGGTGGCTCGCGACGTGGTTGGTGAACGCTTAATTTGTAATTGAAATGTCAAGGAGTCGTGCGGCTTTAGCTAGTCGGGAAAACGAAATGAACGGGCTGACAGAGAGACAAAACCGCCCGAGCGAAAATGATTAATATTTCTTATCAAAAAAGCTAGAAAAATGGATATGGGTCTCAAATAGTGCCGCACTCACTTTTAAGCGCCTCCGGCATCAATCAGGATACATTCGTTTCTCGATTGAAATATCAATTGAGAACCAAACGCGATAACTATAATTTCTTTTTGCAATCTCTGGGTACATGTCACTATGAATCATAGACGTATAATAACTAGACTGCGCATTCGGCCGAAAAGTCGTCAAATATTAGAAAGAGACAGCATGCTTTGTATCACCATTCTGTCTTTATCTGACAAATGACAAATGTTTTGTTTCCTTTTTTATGGTATGGTGATCGTACAGCAGCTGTCTTTTTCTAATTTTTGACGCGTTCTGACTACGGGAGACATTGAGACCGCGCGGTCTAGATATTATACGTCTATGCTAAGAATACTTTGGTATCCTTGGATCTTTCAGAACTTGCGATGCTCGCATCGTCGAGTCACAGAGTTTCCGAATTTTAATTTCGTATCTTTTCGCAAGGCTATAAATCCGGCACGATTATTTATCGAATCATTCCATAACCCAGTTTCCCATCCGCCGGACCAATCGGCTGTGCCGTAGATAGATACAGCTTCCGCGGGGAGTCGACCGTGGAGACTGAAATTTGCACGTTCACGGTCGAGCGGGCCGTTCCGCGCGCCTTATTCTCCTTTGCGAATTTAAAATCGCCGTAGACGCACGACGTCGCTCAACCACGAAACGAGTCCGGGAGTAGTAGTTCGCATGATCGATTATCGATAACTCCGGCCGGCTTGAACTTTCAAAAAAGTCCTCACAGTCCGTCCCACCCGTCTTCCTCTATTTCCCTTTTCCCCACTTTAACTGTCCGTCCGCCGCTCCGCCCGTCGCTATTACCCCTTTCCTTTCTCGACCTCCCTTTTTGTCTCTTCCCTCGTTCGATATCCGCGGCCCACCTCTCGCCCGCTCGCCGTCTCGCTTCGCCATCTGCTACCCCTAAATGGTCACTCTCGAGGATCCACTTTGTGCCGGCACGGAACGACTCCATCGCGAGGGAGCGATTTTTCAGCCGTTTGACTTTCATTTCCTAATTGCCGCCGCAACAGAAGCTGTCGCGCTGAGCTGCGAATCTAGAACTGAGAATTCATCGTGCTTTCTCCCGGCTTACATCGATCGCCGTCGAATACTTTTCATCACCCGCGGCCATGCGGAAGTTCGCGACGAGCGAAGCGACGGATTAGCGTGCATCAGAAGTGGACGAAAGTGCTGATTAATTATTACTGCAGTACGATTACGCTCTAATCTGGCAGTACGCAATCGTGATCACTCATTTAAACTCGGAACGTGTTTGTTTGAGCTGTTCAAAGTTGGAAATTTGCAGCGAGTGATGAATTCAATATTCTCATTAGGAAAAAAATCCGTCGAATTTGCGAGGGAATCATTAAAATTAAGATCGTGGATTGTGGGACGGGGTCTATGTTTAACATTAAACGGCAACGTATGCGATATTCCAACTAACAAAGTCAATACATGCTAATGAAAGCTTACACGGAGGCGGCAAGCTCAACCAGCGCAGTATCAGACAAAACTGTAGAACATGAATCGCGTTTTAGATACCTGCATTCGGTTACGAAACGACGGGCCGAAACCGTCATTCGGCCGAATTAATGCACCGCCAAGCTCATAAACCAGCTTGAAATGAGCGGCCGACCATGCGGAATATGATACCCCGACGGTGTTTCATTCCTGACGATTTCATTGTACCAAACGACGACCGAGTGCGTGGTGGGATCTAACGGTATTCCCTGTGAAAGCATTCGGATGCAAGCCTGTCCGTTGCGCGCATCTCTCCCGTCCTCAGCTTTAAAGATTCACGGCCCCTAAATCGACAAACGTGCTCTTTCCGCGCGCGAACACATGGGACGCGCGCAAGAGACGGGAACGTAACAAGAATGAAAATGTGTTGCCTGCAGCAAACCTTGAAACACGTTTTCCTAGTGTCGCGGCTTAAGTGCATGCAACGTGCCGTAAAACGAATGTATGTTCCATTATCCCGGGACTTGTCAAGGATAGGATAACACCGCCGGGAATGGCAAATGACGAGAATACATCATGTGTAAAAGCAATTATATTCTTCCCAAACAATAGCGATGGTTAAGAAAAAAGTGTTCTAAAACGACATTAATAAGCTACACTGAAACATTGGGCTTCGCGTTGCGGCGGCTGGAAGTTAATTAATGGAATATGGAAGCCCCGATGCCAAACTTCGTTTTAATAATAAATTAACAAGTTACATTCCGTATGTGCTAAATTCAGAACAGCGCTGTCCAGCTTAGCGTCCCGGGATCAATACGGGTTTCAGGGTTAGCTGCGGGATACGCGCGTGTAGTGACGGTCGACAGTGGTAAACCCAGCGTTCGGTCGGACTAGTGAATAGGGACGAGAATCGACGGACGATCGGGGAGTCAGGGCCCGGCTTACGCCGCGCCGCGCCGGGAAGAATCGATCGTGCGTCTATCTCGCAGCCGTCTCCACGGCGGTTCTCGATGTCCTTTGGTTCAGGCTTAATGATGCCTGAACTGGGGCTTAATCGCGGATTAGGTACGATCGAGCGGCGTTTCAATGCGATTTGGAAAAAGGCCGGGTATGCAAACGATCGTGCGATATCGTCCTTCGTCTTTCGCGGTGATAACACAGCCACACAAAAAAAATTTTGGTTCTGATCTGGTGGTCTGACCATGTTTACTATATGTTTTTGGGGTCGCTGAATCCGAATCCGAGGCCTATTTAACCCCATCACATCAGGATTCTGCCATATCAAGTTAAATGTCCGACATACGTGGTTATTGGAGTTGATATATTTTTGGTTAAATGGGTAATAGGGTTATGAGGTTATTATTTACAGGTTTATTTTTAGAGACCTGACGGATAAAGCGAAGAGATTAAGCTGAATAGGTGGTTATTGAAGTTGATGTACATTGAGTTATGGGGCTAAATGGATTATACGGCCATGGGTTCAGTGGGTTATGGGGTTCAGTTCATGATGAGGTTATGTAAGTTATGGGGTTATGGGGTTTACGTGCTTGGTTTTGCAGATTACAACTTCATTCTTAGGGTTATGTGCGTTTAATAGCTTAAATTATGGGTTTTTTGAAGTTATGGCAGAATCCTGATGTGATAGGGTTGAATAGGCCTCAGATTCGGATTCAGCGACCCCAAAAACATATAGTAAACATGGTCAGACCCCCAGATCAGAACCAAAATTTTTTTTGTGTGGCTGTGTAATTCGTTCTTATACCTCCTTCTTGCGTTATAATTTAAATACTATAATTTATATTGTCTACACACTGTATCATGTTTAATATTTATAATATGTAATAATTTCGATGATTCTCGTTTACTGATTAATTGAAGACGTGTTATGAAACAAATGCAGAAGTGTCGAAATCTATTAACATAGCAGCGGGACAGTTTGCGGATTTTCTGGCTCAGGTAAAAAGTGCGCTCGAAGCATAACAAAGTTAAAAGATCTCGTGCAGTGGCGTTATGTAGATTTCTTCTTGCTGATTTTATATTACTTTCTTGCTCGCGGCTGGGTGGACGTAAAGAAAGTCCAAGCGAATGACATTTCTGCCGCTCTTTGTTAATCAAACATAATGTTGCTCGTGGCCCCCATTAATTATAAGCTTTGCAGCGCGGTTGACTGGTGCTGCGAGCGCTAAAGTTACATTGGGGTCGACAAATGTATATACGGAATTTATCAAACTTTGCCCGGACGAGATCGAGTAACTCATTAGAAAAGCGGGCGCCGGATTAATCAGCTGTTTTATATGCAGGTGTACTCTGCACGCCGCGAACGTACACACAAAGTTCTGGTAATAATCGATAAGTGTTCATAATTGCGGGCTTATGCGCATAGATTATGTGCGCTATCCGTGGGAAGTTTGTTAAGATACACGCGAGTCTTATTCTCACGAATCGTGTATGCGCTCCCGAATAAATTATTAACGTGAAACAAAATATTCGATGACGGCGGAATAGCCCGCTGCCAAATTTAAATATTTTTCTACAATAAGACCTGAGGAGAAAAATAGGTCGGTAAACAAGACTTTTGTTGAGGTATTTGCACCGTTCGATTGCATTATTCCACATTCATTTATAAGCAGTATTCAAGTGTTCTGAGCGTATTTTTAATCGTAGCTTATTTTGTTAAAATGTGCGACAAATTTGATCGTAATTCAAGTCCCGTAGACGACATACTGAAATTAGATTCGAATGCAAACGGGAAAAATGGCTGAAATATTTAAAAGTTTTGCCAAACACAGATTTGAAAATAATTTTGTTAGACCATCAAAAGTAACTAAGAGTATAATGCTCAAAATAATTGCTAGAATAAAACTTTTTGCAGCATTATCATGTTTGAGTGTCCTACATAGTTGCTTTTGATGGTTTAACAAAATTATTTTCAGATCTGTATTTGAGCAAATTTTTAGATATTTCAGCAAAACTGTTCTTTCCATGCATAATTGTAACAACAGAGACTGTTCTGGCATAACTCGATTTGAACATATATTCTAAATGTATTAATATATAAGCCTTGGGGCATTATATATCCCCTTCAGTAAACCTGTTACACCTGTTACGATTGTGCGAGATAGATATGAGATAGATTTATCAATCCCTCAATTATATCCGACAAAACCATTTTGTGTATACAATATGAACAGCCAATTATTTGCTAATTTTTGAATATATTGTCTGTTTTTAATATATATTGTTATTTTCCACAACTTCTTTCTTAAAGTAAATGAATATTTTTTATATTATTGGAGCATGTGATTGTATGTAATAAATGAAAAAAAATATACATATTAATTTATTTGAATATATATTCAAAATTTATTACAATACATTTTCAATAAATGCTAATTTTCCCACACAAGCGGGCCGATAATTCCATCACGAGACAAATATTAATTGAAACGCGCGTCGATATCGCCGCTTGATACGGGTGTGAATAATCCCGATAGAATTATTACGAGTGAGGTTTCTTCAGCTGTATATTTAACGGATAATCATTTAATTACTTAAACAGATATTGCCGATGCAAACGAGATATTAATTGGATGTAGCGGGATTAATGGGATTAACGTCGGCGCACTTCGGCCGTGAGCGCGTAAATTCCGCGCGCGATATCCGCCGCTCCAATTTCTTTGAAAGTCTCCGAGTATATCGCAGCAAGCTCGCGGGACCGGTTAGATAGGTATAAGGCGAACAGACAGAAGAACCACATTCCACGTCGCCTTTTTTTCTCGAGGAAATCGCGAAATGCTTTAAGCAAGGCGCATAATTCCTCTCGACGTATATTCACGGTAACTTCCGATTCTCTCCACCGGGCCCGGCGCCGCGGCTCTTAATATTGGATTTTTGTGCCGTCTAGACGTGAACACTCGAGCGTGCTTTTCCTCAGAGATCAGGAGTGCGCGTGCCTGCACTCGCGCGCAATACACACACACACACACACTCACACACATACATATGCCGAGTAAGGGGTATCGTATACGCAAACACTAAAAGCCGTCCCCAATGTTCTCCATCGTCGCCGCTTTATTCAAACTGCTTGCTTACTCACCTTGCCGCGCTCGCGAGAGTATTATTCGCATAAATCCGTCGTTACCAGTCAGAAGCTGATAATCCGTGTAAACTTGACAGGTCCTGTTACATCAATCGGTATATCCATTTTAAAATATCCTACACGGAAAGAACGGTTTTGCTGAAGTATCTAAAAATTTAGTTAGATACACGGAAAGAATGGTTTTGCTGAAATATTAAACAATTTGGCCAGATACAGATCTGAAAAATAATTTCGTTGGATCATCAAAATAATTATGTAGGACGCCTAAAATAGTTGCTAGAATATCAAAACTTTTTCCAGCATTATCAATATGTTGGAGTGTCCTACATAATTATTTTGATGATCCAACAAAATTATTTTGTAGATTTGTATCTGGCCAAATTTTTTAATATTTCAGCAAAACCGTTCTTTCCGTGTACAGATCAGAAAATAGTTACATTGAACCATCCAAAATAATTATGTAGGACACTCAAGCTGTTTGCTAGGATGTCAAAACTTTTTGCAGCATTGTCATCATGCTTGAGCGTCCTACATAATTATTTTGGATAGTCCTACATAATTATTTTCAGATCTGTATCTGGCTAAATTTTTAGATACTTCAACAAAACCGTTCTTTCCGTGTAGTTGCGTAGAGAAGTATAACGCAGGAGAGCCGTATATATTATATAATATATACAGGGTGGTTTCGGACATTTGCGACAAACTTAAAGGGGTGCTAGATCTCGATAAATTGAACAATTCTTGTTAAGTAATCCGTATCCGGCGACGCCTCCTTAAGGCGCTAGGCTACGTTGAACATTGTTGACGGTTGTGTATTTCTTGACTTGACGTGCCTGGATTTTTTCTTATGAGGGCATGTCAAAAGTTTGATGTACATGACCCCTGTCGATACCCAAAATGAGCTCATCCGCAGGATAACGAACGAATGTGATGTGATTCGCAATACTCCTGAAATTTTCCAGAGGGTGCGTCAGTTAATGCA
>NJRP01000066.1:431438-522589 GCA_003063835.1 Aphaenogaster floridana
TTTTGAACATTTGTTGTTATAAAATACACAAAATAAAATTTAAAAACGTATGATTTTTTAAATTCTAATCTAACCATACAGAAATCAAACAGCGTTCAACAAGGCTAAAAACGACGCTTAGCGTCTTAAGGAGGCGTCGCCGGACACGGGTTACTTAACAAAAATTGTTCAAGCACAGAAGAGATTTGTTACGACTCAACTGGCCAATATTTAATTTAAATTAATATATCGCGAATCGCGACATTTTTCGACCAAGAATTTAGGTCCTTTCTAAAGAGAGTGAAATTAATTCTAAGAATTTGTTGCGAAAAATTTTACCTCAGCCAGGATTTGAACCTGGACCTCCCTACATTCCGGGCGGGCGTCGTGCCAGTTCGACTACCGAGGCATGTGGTAATATTTCTCGCAACATTCGATGATGTTCAACTTACCGAGATCTAGCACCCCTTTAAGTTTGTCGCAAATATCTGGAACCACCCTGTATAACATGATACACATGTTTCTTTTATAAATAATAGTGTTAAAAGATTTCTACTTTAAGGTCCATCAGGGAAGTGTGCGAGAAAACAAGTGCTAACATGAAAGTTTCCGTAATGTTTCACGAGGTGTGAGTTTATTTATCGGTCACCGTCGTTTTCCGCTGAACTTCGCCATCTTCGGGGAGTTAACCCGCGAAATCGAATTTTATATTTTACGCTAGTTTCTCGGGGAAACCGTCTCGCTTCCGCTTCTTGTTTTCGCATCGGGGAGCTGTTACTGTGTCGCGATACCGCAATCCGCTTTTCCATCTCGCGCCGCTATTTATAGAGACGAGTCGAGTGAAAAAGAACACAAGGTTACGGAGAATCGCTCGTTTCGGAGAATCGCCTGAGCCGTGCCGTTAATTAATTATCTCGCGCTTCAATCTACCGCGGCCGCCGCGTGAAAGTTTTATCTCGGTTCCGTTATCGCGCGAGATTCATTAGACTCTCATCATCGGTATTTACGCCGTCAAATACGCCGAGCGGCGGACTTGGTTGCAAAACGCTATAACGCTGCTCCAATGATTTTAATATATTTATCTGTTAAACACGCGCCGATGTGCACGTTTGTTTACAGGTGCGTCAGCGAATTTGCGGAAAATGCCGATACCATCGATTTCCAGCTGAAAACTCTGGTCTAGTATTTAATTGGTATTAATAGGTCATTGGAATTCGTGCCGCGCTCGTCGCGTTCCCCCGATTCGAAACAGCCCCCCAACCCCGGTATCGCGTTTCCTTCCGATTCCGATCGATCGACCGTTCGATCGGGAGGATCCGCGTCGGCGGCACGTCGAGCGGAATTACACGGACTAGACTTCAGTTTGGCAGAAAATCCCGAGACGCATCCGCCGGTCTTGCATGAACAACGGGTAGTAACGAGGGACGCGCGTACGTGAGGGAGGACCCGGCCTTTGGAAGGGAAAAAAAGAGAGAGATCGGCGCAACGAAGGGAAAAGGGCGGGATTGCGGCATGGATGAGCGAGTATCGAGCGATCGTTTCGGCGAGGCGCGCACGTACCAGCCCGAAATCCCTGATTTACCGCTCGAGAGGACCGCCGCTTTACTATTCCCCGGCCGCTCCGCAGCCGCGACGATGCTAATTCGTGTGCGTGCACGCGCATACACGCGGCACGCGCGTGTATTAATACAAGCGGGACGTGCGCGCAGTATTATGCACTTATGCGCGCCCGATGATTTTATTTTTTCCTCCCGTAGCCGCGGAGAATACTCTCTCTCTCTCTCTCTCTCTCTCTCTCGCGCGCGCGCGCCTGCAGCCGTGTCACCCGCACGGTGCCTTGCATATGGCACGTGTACACCCTCATGCTCGTGTATCTAAGCGAATTTGTCTCTTTCTCTATCTGTCGCATTTAGCCGAATGTTTACACGTATTTGTACCCTACCTAACTACCCGCCACCCCCTCGCTCTCCCTCTCTCGTGCATACGCGCTATTTAGTCGGGTCGGGATAGTCACGCGCGCGCAAGAGGAGGAGCAACGGCGTAGTTGCGGAGGGAGAGAAGCATCCCTGTGGAGGTGCTTCCGCATGTATATGTGCGCACGTAATATCATTTACACTCAGCGAAATCTGCAAACGCGCGCGAGACCGCGGGCTTGCCGTGCGCCGGTTTATCGCGTTAATATCCGTCCCGGATTAATCGGTTACTTTTTAGTTCCCCGAGTTTCCCGATCATCGCGCGGTAATTTCGTAAATGGCAATCTCGTTAAAACTTGGCGATAACGCGAGACCCAGCGACGACCCCGCGGGACGAAAAATTCGATGGCGCGTGGATTAGTCGAGCGTCCTTAACGCGCTGTTATAATACCACCGTCCATAGCGCACGTTCGCGCTCAAATGCAGATGAATATGCCAGGACGAGCGCAACCAAACACCCTTTTTGTTCTTTCGCGTCGTCGCAAGAGCATAAATAAATAGCTAACGTGAGTACCACGTACCGTCGCGCACGCACGAGCGGCACGATCACAATGTAACGCAACATCCTCCTCAACAACATCTCCTCCTTCATATTTATTGCCAGAAGTACGCGCCAGAAGAAAAATCCTCGCGCTCAGTTTTCATTTCCACCCTTCGTGCAGCACTGTACGCGCTGTTTGCCATGGACTCCTTAAATTTTGCAGAGCATCCCGCCCGCCGTACTCGCGAACGGGCAGACGGACAGATCCGAGCTGCTTCCTCCTCTTTCACCCCGTATCTCCACGCGCCCTCCCCCGCCCTTATCCTTCCTTCCCGACGGAAGGAAGGCGGATTCAAAGCCGAGGCGTTGTCACCGCTTTTCCACGGCGTAACGACCCATCCTTCTTCCCTCTTACGCCCTTCCGACACATATACACACACACACACACACACAAACGCGCACGCAGACGCCCGTATATACCTCCTCGTTCATTCCACTTGACTCTCGCCTTCTCTTGCACTATTCCTCCTTCGCCTTTCTCTTCTCGGTCTGAAGATCAGCTCGAGTGGCTCGGCGTTTTGCGTGTTCCGGCAATTATTCCTCGGCAGTCGTTAATCTCCGCCCCCGCCATCTCCACCCTACCGGCACCTACGACCCCTGTCGCGTAAATACGCACGCATTCCGGCAATCTCGTTGTCTCACGTGAGAGCACTCGAGGCGAATTTTTTTTCTCCCTCGGCGACTAGTTCTAAGTAAGTAAAGTCGCGTGCACATTAGTAAGCGATTAGAACAATATGAACAATAAATTGTAAACGGTGAGAAATTTATCACTGCTATGCCATGCAAAATTGTTTCTTTGAATTTATATATATAACAAAATAAAAAAGAGAGAGCACTGCAATTATTTTGTTATGCTGTTTGTAGAAGTTTGATATTTCTTTACCGCTATCATTAACTTTTAATTAAACAGATAAATTTAAGTACATAATTTTAAGAAAAGTTGCCAAATTTTGTATAATTAATTTAATTAAGACAAATTTAGACAAAAATATTTAATTTTTTTTTCCAACATCTTACACGATGTTTGAATATTTGTATTCGACGCGTCTAACAAATTTCAGTATGCACCTGTCGGGCAACTTAGCACCTGTCGTATTCGTGGATATGAAACGAAAGAGGGAGATAGCCGAGCGAGCGGTAGAAGATGTCCTCTGCGACTTCCATCCCGTGATTACGAACTCCAGAGTAAAGTGACCGTAAAATTCAGCTGGATTTCGTGGTCCCAAAAATTTAAGAGCCTACATTCCTATAATTTGAGGTCTTAAGCCGGCATTTAAGTTGCACGTGCCGCGAGGCCACCCCAGAACGCCCAACATTATTACCGAGCTTAAAGCTCGCGTGCCTTGTAATCTTGAGCAGTGGAAAGTATATAATACGGCAATTGCCAGCTCGTTTGAACGAACCCTTATGGCGGCACGAATCTTTCTTTTTTTCTTCTTTCCGGCTCTTTGATCGTAAAATATCAGACCGAGCTCAGATTGGATCGTAGCTTTCAGAGGATAACGTGCACGTCGGCCATGTCTCGTGAGCCCTTAAAGTGCCCGTTGTCATCTTGAGAGGTGCTTTGCAAGAGTAACGCCATTGGATATTTATAGCAGGCGCTTTAATTCCATCTGATTACTGATTTCAACTCAATGCTGCCAAGGACGAACCGATTCTTTTTCTTTCGCTGCGTCGATCACTTGTATTTGGCATTTCAATTATATTTTCAATCTCAGTATAATTGAAATAAGATGGATATTTTATATAAATTTTTCATATTTACGATTTAATTTTAAAATGCCGAATCTGGAGCGAATTCGATTGCTTATCCATTAATAATAAAAAATATGATTGACAATTTACGAATTTAATTCCGAATGCAATTTTAGACAAATTTATTCCGAATGCAATTTTAGTCAAAGTCACACGTTAAATATTCACTAAAATTTGACGGAAAATTTGTATAATTCTCCGAAAATTGAATGTTACACATCTTTGCTTGAATAGTCATAGAAATATTCCGGCGAAAAGCAAATGTTTCGGCAAATGTAATAAATTCGTAATCTTGTTAACACAGACGGATCAACACGCGCGATCGGATAATAGTACTCTTCGTCCGTCCCACCAATATAATCAATTTTAACAGTCGACAAGAGAAAACACGCGTCGCTGCGGGATACAATATTTCTCGTCTCTTTAAGAATCATCTTTCCGTTTTCCCGGATCTATCCATGACAGCTAAGAGGGCCGATTCGATTTTGCCGTGACAGCGATCGTTTTTCGGGCCCTGCCCGTTTGGGATCCCGCTTTGCACGCGTAGCACGTAACTTCTCTTCCCTTCAACCACCCTCGTCTTTCCCTCCCCGGCCGCTCTGTACATTTTTCGTATCACATTCGCGTTTCACGTATCGCTCGGGCAACGAAATCTCGTGTCCTGTTTTAAATCTGGTTACAGTGATGTATTGTCCGTCTAGCAATGGCTCTTCTTGGAAAATGATTAAACGAAACAAGCCCGTAGCGCATGAAAAGCCATGCGATGTTTTAAAAGCTCATGCAACGGGAAAGCCCGCGTATCGATATTACAACGCAATATATATGTAGCGCAGTCATGGGCTGTAGAGCGACGTGATTTATCAAAATTGCACGCAAATTTTATCTCCTTGTATCATTAACTTGTTTAAAATTGTAAAATAATTATTTAACAAAATAATGTTAATAATAAATATTCCTCGTTTAAGCTCATTTTATTTCCAATTTCTATAAGCATTTAATTATTAAACATTTAATAATTTTGGTATTAAGCTGTATAAGCTAAAATCAACAACAACTTAATTAGAATGATTATCCATGTTATATATTTATATCTTTTAATGAATCAAACTCACAAAGCGTCGCACTTATATCGACTATTTTTCTTTTTTCGCAAATCAATTTTTTTTTAGCGAGAGGCATTATTAATTAAAAGGTCAATTAAAGCTTTGAAAAAACGCTTATATCATTCAGCCGAGCTTACGTTTTTCATAATGTGCAAATAGTCGTTAACGCCACGCGAACCCAAGCGGCTTCCCTTCGTGGGTGCCTTCTTGAAAGCCTTCGGTATCAATAATTCGGAGCTCGATAGTGCTCCTTTCAGAAACGCCGCCGTTCCTCAAGATTCCCCGAGAGCGCCGCTTTTCAGCTCGGAATCTCGAGCCCCACGGCTCCGTGCCGCTTTAAGTCTCGCCCGCCGTAAAAAGACGCGAACGTCGCGCATCGAGGATCCTCTGATTACACATGGAGATTCCTCGAGCTGTGAATAGCGTGCGCGCGGAAAGCGGGAGCCGCCGATGATTCTCACCGCGCGGCGTGGAGAACGCACGCGGAAAAGAACGTTTCGCCGAGTACACGCGATCGACTCTCGTCGATCTCACATGCGGAGTGACGCGACCGTAAAAGTGGCCCGTGTGTTTATTTTCCCTTCTTTCAAAAAACAACCATCGATATGCAGATGTCAGTTTTCAATGCTCGATCAATGTTGATTCAAAGTCTCGCGGGGAAAAAAACAGTGGTCGCGCCGCAATTAATAATATGGCTGCGTTCAGCGGAAAAAGCAGCTTTGCGACAGTTGTAAAATTCTTTAACATGATTGGTTTATACACTTAGATCCAGGAGGGACCAAGGGCAAGGACCAATCATATTAAAGAATCTTACAACAGTTGCAAAGCTGCTTAAAGCCCGTATTACACTACAGGTTGTGGTTCGGTTGCGGTTGGGATTTGACCAATAAGGACAAAGTTCACTAAGCTTGAGATTGGTATTCTTTCTTCTGATTGGTCAAATCCGAATCGTAACCGAGCCGCAACCTGTAGTGTAATACGGGCTTTAATGCCGCGGCGGAATTTCGACGGCGGGGTTTGTTTGCGCTACCGTGACAGTATAGAGTCAACGATTTCCGCTCCGCTCTTCCGATCGGCGGATTGATGTCTTTCGAGCTCGTATAGGCGAGAGGACCGTCTCTCGTGACTTTTGACGTTCGAATTTGCACCCTTCGATTCGGGCGCGAGCGCTTGCCCGCGCGCATGTTCGGAACGAGAAAAAAGAACCGAGAAGCGTAACGCGCGAGGCCTGGAAAGATTAAATTTTACGGTCCGCGGAAGCGAAACGTAATCGCGCGCGAGCTTCGCGCCGCAAACGCACAGTGTCGTCCGTCATAGCGATTCTGGGCATCGGGGACGAAAACGAGGGGAAAGGGTGGCTTCGTTTGTCGCGCGCGCGCGCGTACACGCCCTTTAATTACAAATTAACGGCTTTAATCAGGAAACTTGCCAGCTCGAGCAGCCTCGTATTTTCGTGTCAACCAACGACGCGTCTGCTCCCCGTCCTCCTCCCTGCCGCTGCAACGGTATTATCATCGCCGACGCAGCACAGGCACGATGTATACGAGACCGCATCGTTCATCGCCACCTTATTGGCCGAACTTGCCAACTAATTTTATTAAAACCCCACCGCCGTTGCATCGGCAGCGTATCTCGGCACGTCCGCTCGTTCGCTCGCTCGATCCCGTAATTTCCGCGTAAAAAAAGAAAGAAAGACTCACCGGCAGTCGCCGCGGATAATTAGATCTTTCTCAATATTTTTCTTGCAAATTGACGGCCGTTGACGGTCGCTACCGCGGGATACTGTGGAAAAATAAAGCGCCGCTGCAAACGCGCGCGCACAACAAACGAAAAGTTCGGGGGCGAAGTGCATGTCGGCGCGAGTGGCCGCTCGATATCTATTTAGTCTTCCGTTACTGTGTAACACGCCCGGCGGGCACACGGAATAACGCGGTAAATTACGGTATTTGGGACGTTTATGGCGCGGCCGCGCTGTGTGTTTCACCGGTAACGATCGGTCCGCCCTAAAATATTCCGCCGCGTATATTCTCGCAGTATCTTTTTCAGACGCGCGCGCGCACACACACGAGTCCCCGCTGTAAATCATCTCGAGAGCAAAGGGACGAGGAGGCGCCCTATTGAAAAGATTTAGACGTCCGAGCATATCGATCGGGGGTGGGATGCTTGTTACCTCGCGCGGTACGCGATTCCATCCCCGCGACGAAATTTATGAAAAACAAAATAGCATGCCGCAGATGATGTTACGCGAAGCGCGCAGATCCTCGCTTAATTTACATCGTCGCACTGCGGATCCTCGGTGCGTCTCGTCTAAGTGTATGGGGTCCCCGCGGATTTAATCGATACCATATCTCCATACGCCGAAACCTACGCCGAGATTCTCCGCGTGACGACGAAGGGCGTCTGCTGCTGGTCTCCGCGATTCATGCACGAACCGCATCTCTCTCTAATAAAGAACGGGTCATTAATGTTTCTCTTCTTCCCTTTCTCCGTCCGCCCTCCGCCCTCCGGATGATATTCTCGCGCGCGTTTTTCACCCAGCGTCTCCCATCTCCGACCATTATTTGCCGCTCGCTTAATACGCCTCTCTCTCTCTCTCTCTCTCTCTCTCTCTCTCTCTCGCGAGCTCGCCCGGGAACGTATAAATCGCGGATGACTTTGATGTCGCGTTAACAGTTACCTTGTATCTATTCTTTCTTCTGACACGCCCTCGTATATTTCCGCGCGAAAGCCATCTCGAATGTGCCTTCCTTCTGGCACCTCCTCGAGCTCCTTTCACGACGCACGAGATTGCGTTCCATCAATTCACGCATACTCGCAACGCTCTGCAATTCGCACCGGCTCGTTCTATAAGCGCGTTATTAAGAAACAACACGCGGCCGGCTGACTGAAGTCGACCGTTACTACTTGGGCTACGGTTGCGGTACTCTCTACATTTTTTGGAATGAATTGAGTGAAAATTCACTCCAAGCGAGTGAAAATACTGCCACTCAAATTTCGAAGTGGCAGTATTTTCACTCTTTGGAATGAGATTTCACTCCAAGAAATTTAGAGAGTAGATGCGTGTTCTGACGACCTTTTGTTCTGACGAATTCATCCAAACTGTTCGTCAGAAATAGATGGTTATAGTAAATGCGTATTCTGGCGAAATGCAGTCTCGTTGTAACCTCAGAGTTCGGAATTTTAAGAGCTCAGTATTGCAACTACGCAAGGTGGATGACATCGATGATTTGTACTTTTTAGGAAGTCCATTATTAAAAATTTTACTTGTGAGTGGAAGAACTGAATACGCGAATAAAGTGTTTGCTTCGAGAGAGAAAGAAATGGAGAATACCATACGTTATTTCAAGATCTGTTGAATGTACCGAATTAATCTTGATTAATCTTCTGCCACTTCTTACGAGATAGGTCTCGGTTATGATATACGTTTTTTCTCTCATATCCCACAGACTCCTATTTTCAAACACTAAATTGATTAATTTTTGATATCTATTCCAGCAAGTCACACGAATACGGACGAAGAAACAAACTCGTTTGAACGACAAACTTGTTCTGACGAGTTCGTGCGACATCTGAAGAACTGTATGCATGCAGTGTAACCGCTCTCAATGCTCTTGTTTGTTTGTTCTGACGTATTCGTCAGAACAAAAGTTCGTCAGAACACGTATCCACTGTAACCGTAGCCTTACTCGTCGACCCGCCCGCGTCGTAGGCCGCATAGACTCGTTAAGGGATATCGTTATTCTTCGCGGGTTTATGGAAGAAAAATCGAATGCCCCAATCTTACGAATGTTCCGACATAAATTTTATAACCTAAGTAAGCCTGAAAAAAAGCTCGGATAATACGGTCCGTCGAGCGGCTCCTTAATAAATAATGCTCTGCAAACGTTGCACGCGATCGCACATTTAGGATGACCATTAATCTTATCGGATCTCGGTCGTTAATATTTTACGTTCGGCAAATATAGGAGGACGGAATCGCTTTTACGCTCGTGCTAATAAATTGTACTCAGTACTTTTGGAATTTAACTGGCATTACGAATATCGTTTTACGATACGTGTTATTAACATTATCTTTTCTCTAACCGCGAAATATTTTTATAATTAAACTAAGAATTCGAAAAAAAATAGTGAAAGGTTAACTATCTGGTAATTATATTGGCGATACGGCGAATCTGGTGAATGTATAATTTGCGCGGCGAGCTTTTTCCTCGCTGCACACATCTCTATTCCCGCTAAAAAAAAAAACCGATTTTAAAAACGATGAAGGAATTTTTCCTGGAATGTAGCGATCGTGTAATTGAAACGATAGATACAGAGTGCAGCTGTAAAAGAGTTTAGGTGTTACTACACGCTACTCGCGGGGGTCTCGCGTGTGTAACGCGGGTGAACGAACGAGGTTACAGACGCCAGTGATGCTCAACGTTTCTAGTCCGCCGTTTTTAACGTTATTTAGGGATGATTGCAATATGAAACATTCCAGTTACACCACGGTGGTTCGTGCTTTTCAATGAGCTCAGATTAATGTTAAGATCATTAAATGCTGTGTAACTTTTTTTAAAAATAAATTCGAATTATGTGTGTGTAATGTCAAAATCATTACACGCTTAATAATTTAATTTGTTTGAAGATTTAGAAAATCTTAAAAAACAGATTTTTTGTAAAAAATGTTAAATACGTTTAGTTTTAATAGGTTTAAACCTTTGGAAATTTTAACGTAATTTTCATTGTTTAAAGTTAATTGTACGAAGTATAAATTTTTTTAATAGTTATATTTTAATGCAAGAACTGTATATAATATTTTTTAAAATGTTGTTTTTTAATGTTTATATAGGATTATTACGTATGCTGGAAATTAAAACGGCAATGCATCGTTTAAAAAAATTAATGAACAGAGTCGATGAAACGATGAAACTCGCTGACACGAAAATGATGGCGAATCAACGTGAGGAACATATCGCCGACGTTTGTAATTTGCGCGACGTTACCTTCGCCCGCCCGAGTGATCTCGAAGGCGTATTTGACAGGATTAGTTGATTGCGGCACTTGTAATTAACAGCACTTATCTAAACGAGTTCGGGGGCCCCGCGAGCGAAGGGATTAAATTAGATTCGTGCAATCTATTACGCGCGTCCGGAAGAAACAATAGTCGCTCGCGCTGTAACTACGCGTTGCGCTATGCCAGGCAGTCATGCGCAACTACGCCGGTTAAAAAGGTTGACGTGGGAATCATCCTGCTACGAGACCGTACACCCGCGCTCTTGTTTCAGAACCGGGCACACACGGACCGCAACGCAGATTTAGATGCAGCCGGGATTGTCCGGCAGTGACTCTCACACTCGTTTCGTTGAAACTCCGCGAGGACACCTCTTTTAAAAACGTCGATATTCTCACTACGTTTGCATCGATAAGAACTTCAATAGGTTCAGGATAAGATTCACACCAAACTTTTATGAAAATGTATAGATCGGTTTTGCTGTAACTTCAATTGTCGTTAAAGTTATATAACATTATATCGCAAGCGGCAAGGAGGAAATCATTTCCGTGAAAGGGTGGGCTTTTCCAAAGCGATGTACAGAATCGCGACTACAATGGCGGTAGATGGAGTTGATCCAAATATTGGAACTTTGCCGCAACGAGCACGATTAAAATCACCATCGTGACGTGCGTCTCGTATATACGACTCGGGCGCTTTGTCTCCGCGTTCATAGCACGGTCGCTCTCGACTCGAACAAGCGGCAACCTCGTCGACCTCCCTTTAATAATTCAGCAGCACTGCCTTCTGCCGCGAATCCTATTCGTAGGGGTAGGGCGACGATATACCTCGAGTACTCCGTGTCTCTGAAAATTTCTTGTCGCGAGGGTGTCGAACCTCGGCGACACGCACCCCACACTGTCAGCGAAAATATACGACGTCGTCGATATAGGAAGGCCAAGCGGGTCCATGAGAAACGAACCAATCCGAATTTTATTAGAGCTGTCACGACGCGGCCGCGACAGCGTAAACTCGAGGAATTAACGTACCGCGAAAAATACGAGCGCGCGTTCGGAAAATTAGAGTCTAAATCCCTTGTTTAATATACTTTGATCGCCGTTTACAATTTTGTGAGGAAATAAGTGAACGGGATATTAATAATCTAAATTTTCTATTTAACGTTTGTTTTTCCGACGAAAACTCTTTTTACTTAAATGGCACAGTCAATCGCCATAATTGTCGCTATTGGGGAGACTCTAATCCAAGGATGTTTCACGAAGTATCTCCATTAGATTTCTTTTTGTGGGGTCATTTAAAAAATAAAATTTACGCAACTCAACCGGCTTCTTTAAAGGATTTGCGACAACGTATCGTAAATGAATGCCGTCAAATCACTCCACAAGTGCTCCAGAACATTACAAATCCAAGCGTGTTATTTAGCTGAAGCTCTTCTTACATATTTCTTGCCGTTTTAAATCATGTCATTTAACACGATTGAACGTATTAATTTTTAATTTAAAACGATTAAACGGTGTTAAATGACGTAATCTAAAATGGCAAGAAATATATAGAAAGAGCTTCAGTCAAATGTGTCATTTTTCGATGTTTATGCATGTAAAAATAACACGCTTGGATTTGCAGTGAATGTGCGACGTTTTGAGCAGAATCTGTATTATTGTATGCAAGCTGGTGGGGGACATTTCCAACATTTACTACGCTAACACGTAAGTGCTAATTAAATAAATGCTATATTTTTAGAGTGCATTTACTTGAGAAATAATGATCGGAATTTAAAAAATAAAATACCATTGTAAAGCTAATTTATCAGACGTTCAAATGGTATGCCTTTAGATACCCCTTGCCATTTAAAGTTTTTAGGGTAAAATTAATCCCTCTTTTGGGGTTGAAGTTAGGTGAACGAAAATAGCCAATTAATATGTCCCCCTTGAAAGCAAAGTTGACCTGTCCGAGCGTTTTTCGAACAAATAAAGTTAAATGCCAAAAAATATGTCTGTTTCGTTTTTGGTGGGCCACTCTGAATAATATATTAAACCCTGAAATAGATGCGCTGGTTCCTGTTGCCTCATTTGTTTATAATGCATTCGTCTTTTTCATGCGAGAGAGACGTGAGAAAGAACGAATGCCATCGTACTATCGAATTTACGTTAAATATCTTTACCGCTATATCTGTAGCGCTGACTTCATTACAGGTTTCGGGAACATGTAACCATCCAATATTAGGTCAAGAAGTGTAATTTACGTCTACTTCGAATTAATCAAATGGAAATTCGATGTATGTAATCAATCTTGCAACATTCTAGATTATACAGATCGAAGATACTATAACCGTCAAATTTGAGTTTCGTAAATAATTTGTGCATACGAATCTGTTGAAATGTCTGGGAATAGTATTACATTAAATACATAGACATTTTGATGTAACATGGAATGAACATTTCTTAATATGTGCAATTATGTGAACGGAATAAATAAATGGATTGAATACTTTGCTGTTTAAAAGTTTTTTTTTACCTTTTCGCACGAAAGCACCATCGATATTCGCTGATTGGCCAGACGTAACCATTTCTCCAAAATTAATTTGCAGCGCGCGATATGTAACCAGTCAAAAGCGCAGCAGTTATTTGTACGCTAAAGTGGCTAATTATGCCGGGATGAATTTTGGAGCGTCAACGTGGACGTGCATAAAATACCGTGGTATTTGATATGAAAATCGATTACCCAGACTGCACTTTATCGCAACGTTCCGATGACGAGCGAATGTGTTTGATCTCCGGCGTCCGCTTCATGTTTAGCCTGCGGTATCTGTATTTAATTGCCAATGAATTGCATGCCTCGTTATTTCCATCACGCGAATCGGCAATATTTAAATAAGCTCAACACAAATGTGCTTTCAATCCTGACAATTAATCCAATTCGGTCGCTCATATGCCGGGCGTTGCGTTTACGTCCACTCGAGTGACTTGAGGAGCTGGGCGCACGTCGTTTCACCGTCGAGCTGACGGGCCGGCAACATTTCCGCCATTATTCTCCCGATCCGGCTAAATTAAGGGGGAACAGAAAGATGCTCTCTCGGTTCGCAACGCCGTCATCGAATCGCGGGACGGAACGCGCGTCACGTGTTTTTCAAACTCCGAATGCACTCGAGAAAACTTTTACGCGCGCACGGACCAACTTGATATCTCATAACTCGGCGTGTAGGACGCTAGAAACTTCGGCCCCGCGCGCGCGGAAAGTTACAAATTCGCGGAGACAGTCGGGGAATCGTAAGTGGAAAGTGGACGAAACGGGGTCGTGTAAAACTGTGCGAGCTGCGGTACTTTCTCGATTGTCGCGTCGGAAGTTCAACTCGCCAAAATCGAAGTCGCCACGGGCCGCACGACGAAACGGAAATATCCACGCGCTAATCTGTGTGCGCGAGATTGGAATTGTAGCCCGTCGCGCTAAAGGGACCGGGATCTCGCCAAATAGAAGACAAACTCGAGCCGAGTATATGGCTGCCGCGTATAATTTACTTTGAAATCCAATTATACAGTAGCGAAGGATCCTTAGTCTTTGTCTCTCTCTATATCCGTCTATCTATCTCTCTCCCCGCTCCACTTTGAAATAAAGTACGCCTTGCGATTCTGGGGGATCTTCCGATCCTTCCGCTCGGCTTTAATAGTTCATTACAACGCTCGTACTCCTCCAGCTGGCCGCGAGTGCGCCGGGCTTATTAGAACTCCCGGCCGGCCGTTTCGCATACGGCGATACATGCAGGGGATATGAAAATTTAAAAAATGCAGATAACGGCCGGACGGACGCTGCACGCGCGCTGGATGCGCCTAATTGAAATCGGCGCTTTAAAACGAGCGAGCGACGCTCGATGAGGGGAGTCCTTCTTCGCACGGAGATGAGGACGAACGGAGAACGCGGGGAGAATTAAAAGGACCTCGTCCGGGACGTCGCGCTGAGGGAAAACAGTCGTGCGGGACGTACACAATAACGAGAAGTAAATTGAGAGGATTACCGACGTAGGACACACCGCGGTATATAAGCTTTAAACTGTCCGTTGCGACGAGCCGACTCGCTGGCAAGCTGCTGGCGGGCTGAAAACGCGTCAGGAGCTCCTGGGGGTCGGTCACATATGCCTGACACGTTTCACCAGGAGCCTCATGTACGCGGATATAAATGGCGACGAAACGGCCGGAACCCGCGAGCGTTTTAATCTACCGGCCAACGGAGCTATTACTCGCCACCCGGTGGAAGTCGTTTCGAGACGACGTGTATGCATGTAAAGGTATATGTGCGGGCACCTGGCTTCCTCCGCGGTTTCACCGTTCCCGGGAACAATAGAAATTAGAGCTCTACCTATCTCCATGAATCATGGGTCTCTAAATCTCCATCCGGGGGTGGAGGGGCGGGGAGGGGAAGGGTATTATTCCTGTCCGACGCGAAATTACGCGTTGAATTTTTCCCATCGGACCCCCCGGCCCATTCGCGAACGTTCACGGCCAATTCGCTTCTTCTTCCCGAGCTTCAGTATTTTACGCCGTACACAGATTGGTAAAGAATATGTATTACCTTCGAGAGGCCACGCAACGCGCATACATTTTCCGCGGCTAAAGAAAGCGAGCGATCGCGCTTATAAAAAGCTGGGAGAAACGGCGGAGGTGGAGGCAGCGCGTCGCCGTAGGATGCATGGGGTCATGAACTCCTCCGGCGGATTTATCGCTTTATTTAAAGGCCACTACAAGCTAACGAGACGGTTGACATATCCACTTTTCCACCGCGGGTACAATTTAGTGGCACGTTACACGCCAGCGCGCCGCCCCTTCTATGAGTTATCATCCTTTGAAAGCCCCCGCGCATCTTCCGAAGCATTAATCTTGCTTGGAATCCCTTGCACCTTGGGCACCACCTGGTACATGATAACGTGGAATGAAGCTCCCCTATTCGTAGACAGAAAGTAATTTGTTTCGGTTAACAACACTATTTGTAGCTTTGTTCGTGGCGGGATCGAAACAACTTCCATCGGCGATATCTCACGTGGAATACCCGCTGTTGGCTGGGTATTAAGAGCGAGATTGAGAAACCTTGGAAGGCGGAGAGATTACGCGGCGCGAAATAATGCTCTAAGTAATTATTACACCCGGAAAATGTCAGGACGTAGCACGCTAATGAAGATAATACTCGCGCTGTAAATCGTGCCCGCATTAAAATGCGCTCTCTCCACTACCTCCCTGCCGCCCTTCCTTTCTCTCCCTCTCTCTCCCTCTTTTTCGGACGGAGGAAGGTGAGATCGGTGGTTGTAAGTAGGAAAACAGGCGCTTCTCTCCTGCAGCAAAAAGGATTATCCACCGTGAAACTATTTACTGATTTAAACGTCGCATAAATCTTCCCTTCTAGTTCAACGGAGATTTTACTTAAAGGCCAAGGAGAGCCGGGCGCCTACCGCTCGTCTACCCTCTTCGGACTAAATTCATCGCTTTATTTAAAACCCTGTACGAACGTAACCGGGCGGGACGCGTATCGCGTTTTACGCTCCGCGGGAAATATTTACTGTCTTCACGCACGCCAGTGTGTTCTCCACGTTGCCTTATCGTACCGTCTCCGTGCGCGAGGAGAGAAAGGGCTTCCACGAGACCCTTTACCTAATCAAGTATTTACGAGGCCGATACCGAGGCCTCGAACGTATAACTTGATGCGATACAGCCGCAGGCGAAGGAGTGGTGCGACGACACGATGATCATTTTCGCGCCAGTGATGTAATGTTCTCGTAACAAAAATTCCTTCGTTGGAATCTCTATGGCGAGTCTCCCGCCCTCCTTCCGACTTCTCTATTTTCTTTGGATAGCCACGCTATCCGAAAATACCCGGGGGCAACGGTGTCGAGAGTAAACATTAATTTCGCCGAAATTATACGCATGACCTACCACTAAAATATCGTTCCTTTCCTGTCACGCGATGTCCAGACGAACGGCGGATTCCCTTTGTAATTGTCGAGTAATCTGGCGCACACAGTAAGGTGGCCGGCCCTAAAAATTCCCGCAATACGATCCGCTTGTAACCGGATCGCCATATTGGGATTGTAAGTCACGCGAAGAGCATCCGCTTTGAACACTTACCTACCGCCCGACTTTGTCGGCGGGCGTAGACGTCGTAATCGTCGAGTCTCCTTCGCGCTCCTTTACGAGCTCGTACGATAGTAAAAAAAAAAAAATGCGTCCGCGTCATTTTGAAGGCTCTTCCCGCCCGCAAGTACGGACGAAAAGTGTCCGTCTATAAAGCTGCATTTTCTGCCGGGCGCTCAAAACCCCACTTTGCGCCCGGCTGTTACGAGGAAACGAAACACCGGCGGACAATGACCCAGAAATATTTTTAGATGTCCTATAAAAGCGAGCATCGATATACGTGTCTAGCTTTGACATCATGTACGTGAGAAGGTGAGAAAGCGGAGAGACAATATAAATGGGATACCTCGGAATCCGTCATGCAACCGGCGCAAATTTTTAGGATACGACTTCCGTGTTTTTCCAGCTAACGGTAGTAAGATAGCGATCGAATTGAATTTTCCGAAGGTCTCCGACCATCAGTTCCACGCGCATTACGGACGGCTCTCAGAGTTGTTATTTAGTGCAAAGTGCACCCTTGTTTATTTTATTGTTCGCGCGATTCGCAGCCATTAGCGATATTGCAGACCGGGCGGATCTTTCCGCCATCGCGCGTAATCTCGACCGCAGACCGTGACGCACCATGTAATTTAACGGCGCACCACTCCGCGCAGTTCCCCCGCAAAGAAAAGAAAATAATAAAAGAGGAGAAAGGCGAGACAACGAAAGCGGGGTGCTGGTTTTATGTCTGTGTGTCGCGGGTGACCGTCCATCTCTTGAGGGATGGCCACCTCGAAGTAGTCGATCAAAAACACGCGTGCAGCACGGAGTCAGGTTGTAGGGACCAATTTTCCGCCGGCTATAATCCGCGCACATAAACGTCCCCGATAAAAGCGAGCGGTATACATCTTTACGTATACACCGCAGACGCATCCGCTACCGTTCGCCCCGCAATAAATAACCGTACAGTTTTAGGGTCGCACGCGGATCTTTCCGATTGTCTGACATCATTCAGTTTTTACCACTCGTCATTTAAAGTTTCTCACGTACCTGCTCCTCGCGGTCTCTATTAAGCTATTTGTATCTCGCCTCAAACGCAGCTTTGCAAAAAATGGACTCGGTCGAGCATTCGAGACATCCGCAGGATTTTTTCCAGGGGGGGGCATGATTCAAAATATTACTTCCAGAATTAGAATGCTTATAATTTGAAATTTATACACCTTTTGAAATTATAATTCTATGAATTAGGGCAAAGATCGGCAAGGTTAGCACAACTTTGTCTTTCCTTTATTCAAAGGGAGAGCAATTGCTTAATTTTTTGCTGATTCCAGGGGGGCATTTGTCTCCTCTTGCCCCCCCCCCCTGCGGACGCCCATGACTCGAGATGAAATGTCACAAGAGTACGAAGAAAATGTCTCAAAGTGATCCAGTTCGAATATAAATTGATAAATTAAAAAATGAAGGAGCGTAAATTGATTTATAAAGCAAACACAAACTATTTCTTTGCAGTAGCCTTTCTATTATACTTAATATGATTAAATATAGAATGTGTTCCCCACAGTATTTATCTTCTTTCTGGTATCATTATTTTTATTTTTCGACAAACATTTTGCAAATAAAATTCAGTTCTTAATCCTTTTCCGCGGTAAATTATTTCTTTCTTTTTCTATTCTTCTTTTATTACTAAGACCTCCCGCAATATGCTTGAGCTGTAAATCACAACAATATTAAATCGCGTGTGACATTCTCGCTAAGCGAACTAAATCGCAAGGAACGCGATTTCCGCGGGAAATATCGCGGAGTCATTTGTTTTTCCGCTTGCGGTCGTAGCGGTTTCCGCGAGCGGTTCAGTTGGAATACTCCAGGGGCCACGCTCGTCCCGAACTAAAAACGAACGTTGGGATCTCCTTATCGGATGACCGGTCAAAAGGGTGAACGCTCGGCAATGCTACGAAAGGAGACTTAAGGAGCACGATTTCGTTTGCTCGTTCCAATTTCCGGCTTTCCCACATGTTTTCCCACAGTTCTCTCTCTCTCTCTCTTTCTCGTCCTTCTTTCCCGCCTTTTATTTTGCCCCTTACATCAGCGTTCGCGTCCATGGGAAAACCCTTTGAGCGAACGCGTGCCGCGCCACGTTTTCGTCGCACGGACGTAGGTGAAGAAGTCCCCTTTATACTCGGATCATGTCGAAAGAGGCCGGGAGAGTGAGGACGAAGAAAGAGCGACGCCGGTGTGTAGCCGGTAAATGTCACGCGACCGTAATTTATTTATGGACCCCGAAGGGGTGATGGATGCGACGTTGTGTGGACGGCGCAGGTAGATAGGTCGAATCAATCGATGCCACGGGACGGCTCGGCGATGATACTGCTGCGATACTTTTCGGATATCCACGGGAAATTACGCGGAATCGCATAGCGACGGAAACAAGATACGGGGCATTACGGTTAAGAAAAAAGATCGGGATGTGCGTGCATGATAAATGAAACGGCAAAACTAGGCAACAGTAACTTGATATAATAATCTAATCTTCTGATCGAGCGAGTTATGTGATAGAACTCTTTACATTCGTATTGTATTGTTACACAAATCTTATTTTTCATGTATTAAAAACTCCTGTCAGGCATAGAAAACTTCTTGGGATCTAATTAGAATCCAATCCGATTTCCCCAAAAAATTATGGATTCTGGTTGGGAAACTTATGAAGATTCAGATCAGAAGTGTAATGTTTTGTAAATTAGGTCCTAAATGGGAAATCTGATCAGATCCTAAATGGGAAATCTGAATAGATCTTACTTGGTCATCCTAAAGTTTTTAAAAAGTATTTTTCGATTTTTATTTTATATTAGAATTGAGCAAAATATTAACCCAGACAGCACAAAGTCGTTTAAATAGTCATATCATATCATTAGAACATGAGTGAAAAATCTCAATGCTGTGTTTTTTATTCTATCCTGTGGTTTTTTTTACTTACGAGAAATAGAACTCTGCCGCGTCCATCTGGCGGCGGTGCCGCGTACTGCTCGTGGGTGAGCAGTACGTTGTTTTTTCACTTTGTTGGTATAAAAATGGGATTCCCCATTCGATTCTATATATAAGTATACCGATTTTTACCGTGAAAAAAAGAATCGCGAATTCCTGCATTGTTTCTGTTTCGATTCTAAACAGAAAACACAAATTTGTGATAAAAATAGATTTCCTAATTGGTATCGCAGTGCGATTTACATATTTGGGACGGGCATTCTAATCGGAATCTAAGTTGTATTTGGGAAGATTTAGAGAAATTTCTATGCGGATATTACATGGACCGGATACGTTTTGTAATATATTTTGTAATTCCGAATGAATTATCTTCGAGTAAAATCTAAATCCGCCTTTTAAAATCGAATCGTGCATTTGCGGAAGGCCGGACGGAGCTGTAAAGATTTGGTCGAGGTATAGCGAAGAGCCGTGCCTTTAATCCCGTCCACGACAATCTCGCGCCGCGCCCGTCAAACAATAAGCGAATAAAGGCTTTATCTCCGCGATGAAACCACGTGCGTAGGTCTCTTGGCCATCTCTCACGCGACTCGTCCACGGAGACACAATAAAACCTTTTATATCGCGCGGCCAGCGTGCGCCTTCGTGACTCGTTCTTGGACGTAGAGAACCACCCACCTGCCTTTTTGTCGTCGCCTCACGGGGGTATATCCCCCGTTACCTAGCACTCGCGTGACTCTTCCTCAGACATAATAAAACCCCTTTATCCATCCGCCCTAACTACCAACCCCATCGTGCTCGCAAACATCCTCCATTACCGCGCCTTCATCCGCTCCTCAGCCTGGCTCGGCTTCTTTAGAGTCTCCTTCTTTTCCTTCTTTCTCGACGTCGACGGCGACGTCGACGACGACGACAACGAAGACGCTCGTTTCCCAGACGATCGCGAGAAAGCCTGCACTCGCGATCTCGAGTGCGGCGCATCACGAGTGCATCGCGACGTCGACAAGGAGGATGACGAGTGGCATACCCGCAGAGGGGGATGAAACGAGAGCGGGGAAGCGAACGGTAGGTACCATCCGTAATGGAGGTGCATCGTCGTTCGGGAAACGTAAGCGGATGTTCAATAGGTGGCGCCGAATCCGTCCCGAATGTTCGTAGATCCTCAGTGAAACAGAAAGGGTCGGTCGGGACGCGGAATTACTTGCAGCGGTGAGATCGCTCTTGGTTACCTGAACTCGTATCGGAGAGATACCGAGGAGAATCAAGATTGTTCGCAATAAGATAGTTATGTACACATTGAACGAGCAAGCGAGTAAGCTCCACCGTCGACAACTAAGAGGATCGGCGCCAATGATGTAACGCAGCACAAACGACCGCAGTCTTTGTGTTTTGTTTAATCAAGTTATGCAACAGAGAACATTGCACGTATTACGTTAATTACTATGTTATCAATGATACACTCTGATGCAAAAGAAATTAATGCAAAAGATGCGAAAGGAATTAATCTCCCAGACAGCACAGGATATCCTATGGACATTCGTTTTGTGTCCATTTATTCTCGGGATGTCCATGGACCTTATAAAGATATCCATAGGATATACATTTGTGGACATATAAGAATATCAAAATGGACAGGTTTGTATGTCCATATAATATCCACTACATCTGCGAACAGTACGCGGCACCACCACCAGATGGACGCCAGTTCTCGTATTTCTCGTAAGTAAAAAACCATACAAGATGGAATAAAAGACGCAGTATTACAACAGTCTTCACCCATGTTTTAACGAAATAGTTTTTGAAGACGAGTCCCTAAAATTGAGCTCCAATCCAAGGTGTGAAAGTAAATGAGATGTATTTTGACAATACAATTTCGTTCAGTTCTAAAGTTAATGCAGATACTTGATATTCTTGATGGTTATATGTAACAAAATGTATTGGTATAGCTTTTATCACGTCCACCAATTTCATAAACGGATATATCATGGATGTCCATATCGTGTCCGAAGGACGTAAAACGGATGGCCTACGGATATCCTCAATATCCTTAAAGGACGTCTTATGAATGTCCTTCGGATATCCGTATGCTGTCTAGGCTATAACATTATAATTAACGTTATTTTTTTACAATCTTTTGCATCCTCGAAAAAAAATAAATTATAGAAGACATAATTAAAAACATCTGTTGTGTGCCGTTCCGCGTGTAATGAAGGCGGACCCGAGCGATCGGCCGCGCGAGCGGCTGCTTCTAAAAGATGCAGACGCTTATGAGACGGTACGCGAAATGGGTTAATGGCGATTGCATATCAAGGAGCGATACGCGATGCGGGGAACGTCGAGGTAACGTCGTAAGGTATCGCGGCTCGTAATTTTTAACGACGACCGCCGCCCGCTTAAACGCTCTCGCGAAACGGCGGCTGACTCGAGGTAAAGGAAGATGGAGACAAAACGGCAGCCCGAGAGACGGGAAACGGGGTGGAAGCGACGATGGTGGCGGGGCACGGTGACGGGAACCCGCGACGCAGCATCCGACGTCGTCTAATGACCTCGCATTATGCGCGGCGGAAAACTCGCTTTAATTAAAGATTATAACGCGTGAAATGTGAATTCGAGCGGCGCTGCGCGCTGCGTTTTCCTCGTCTCTCAGGTAATCGAGAGGGAACGCGGGAAACCGGATGATCACGGGGATAAGCCGCGCGCTTTCGAAAGGGTTCCGAAAGCGGAAATGGCGGCTGCCCGTGGATCGTGGGAATCTGCCTCGCGGAAAATTTCACCACGGAAGATTTCCATTCCGACTTCATTTTTCGTCTCTCCCTCAAACTTCGCTTTTTATCGAGAAATCCGCGACTCTGCCGAATCTACGAAGAAAATTCCTATCTCTCCCTTTATCGGGAAATATCCGTTTATCTGATTTTAGAACGTTGCGTCGGATGTTACAATGCGAATAATAAATAAGGAATAAATGCGAGAAGAGTATTCGAGCGTATAAATACGGATTAAATCTCCCGCGCGGGGAAGCTTGTTGCGGATTTATGCGAGAAATATCGCTCGCAACACGTGTGCCGTTCATATCGATGACGCTCACCCGGCTTTCCCCGCAGCCGCGTTCTTATAATAATGTTATACTCCGCTCGGCGAAAATAGAGACGGTCTCGCTCGCGCGACGTAACTGTTATGATCACTGCCGGCGGAGACGATTATTGGGTGCGCGGCTGCCAGGGAAACGACTGTACGGCTTTCCGGGACGCTGATACTTTTTTTCCGTTCTTTTTATCTTCATCCCGGAATCGTGCACGGCGGAAGTGTAGCACGATCCGCACTCGGCTCGTATTCCGAGACCCGCGATCTTCATCGGGAATTTCGTTTAAGTGCCCGTCTTAACTGGATCGCCCCAATTCTTGCGCGGCGCAGATTATCCATTCAGCCCGCAGCACCTGTTAACTTTAACGCGTTAAGCGCTTCGCGACAACAGTCAAAAGCTGCCGGAGCGAGCCCGATATATCGAGTAACGCCCTCGTCTTATGACTACATTATCGAATCGCATATACAATAATACTTTTATGATTCGTATTCAAACGTAAATTGATTAGCGACTGGCGTCTGACGCTCATCGTGTGCGAATTGAATTCTATTATAAGAAACGTAACGATGCAGCTGTATTTTGCGGAGCTCCATTGTCTTGTGTCCTTTATAAGATGTATTGGAAATTCTCGTCTAATTACGAACAACGCCTCGGTTGTTTTATTGGCCGGGCGACATGAACTTCGATTAACTTGGGAAGTTTACTCAATAAACTTACTGTCCTGTCAATTAGACCATAAACGCAGTCTTTTGTTCCTGCGAATTGTGTGGCGGCTAAATCTGCTATACGCCCTGTACCTTCCGCTCTCTATCCGTGGAACGACACATCAGTAATTCTGACCTAACTGGGACAATGGAAGCTTTGTCGATAGCGGCGAGGTGAGCCCCGTGTCTGACAAGAGTGTAACTACTACTACTTGCGAGAGGACGGGATTTTCCGCAAGCAGACCGATTAAGTGCCAGGTGTTGTTACACGATTAATCTTCGCCCGCACAGACAGCGAGGACCGCGCGAACGATAACGGAATAAGAGGACTTGAGCGGGAAAGGGTGACGGAAAGGGTGACGGAGAGGGGAAAAATCGAAGCTTTTCTCTTATTATCAAACAAACAGAGAGCCTTCGCCGGCACTTTTAAAAGCACTCGCCCACGTGTAGAAAATATGTGGCGAACTTACTCTCGGCAAAGAGAGACAGCAGGTGTTCCATTAATATTCCATTCCATACTAGTCTGGACAACGCACTATGGCTGCCGCCATTAACGGGAAAACCTAAACAGCGTTTTTACACGAGAACTTCATCAAATCGAGTTTTGCGAGTAGTCGCACGACAAACAACTGACGAGTCCCGTGCGGCTTACTATCGTATTTTCGCGCTGACAGTATTATCGTCCGTGCTGCAAAAGTGAATAATAGGGAGATATTCAGATCAGAAGAGGTAAAAACGAACTCGCTTGCAGTTTACTCTTCGCACGTGAAACGAGACGTGACCTACGTAATTAATATCAAAAATATATTTTAAGATCAATTTTGCATGAAGCGTGACAGATGCTCGGTCATATAAATAACATTAGCCAGCGAACGTACATCCGATAAGTCCTCGTACCAGATAATCCCAGAACTCTCAGAACGATCAATCTTATTTCCGCGCGTCTGCGTTATTCGCCAACTTAACTCCGCCGCAAGAAAGAAAAGAATCGAATTTATCTCATAATGAGATTGTTCGCTTTTAATTGTAGAACATTAATTATAGAATATTAATTGTTAACATTAATTGTAGAACATTATTAGCTCGGTTTCGGTCGAATGACTCACGATTACCCTTCTCACGTATTTTCGAGGGTAGCAACAGGGGAGCGTAGCGCCGAGTACGCGACGGTCACTCTAGTTCCATTTCCGGTTGAATAAATCAACCGTGTCTACCGCACGCCATACGGCATGACAGCAGTATCAAATATAGGTAGGATGTGTATATATTCCACCTCTGGACGTATCATCTTTCACGTGTCTTTCCACCTCGTACTTCTTCTTTGACCATTCACCCTGGAACGCCGATCTCTCGTCTACTCTTATATATGTACCGTACCTACGGTTTTTCTTTCCGCTCTTGCCGCTTTAACCCGATGTTCCAGACATCGAGTGTTACTACTGAAAATATTGGCGGCCCATCCGACGCTTTTGTTCGTGGTACGTCTGTATCTTTCCGTAAAGCAAGACAAGAAGCGTGAAATAATATTTCATATGAGCATAAGTGCCTTTCAGCGAAGTGAGTGGCAGCAGAATCAACATACGTTATGTTAAATTTCTATCCTTAAGTGAGAACGGGGGACGTACACAGACGTAATACATGAATCGAAATTTTAAATAAATTAACGAATTACATCCGAATATGAGGCTTTTAAAATGAAACCAACTTTAAAGAATTTACAATTCGTCAGAATTGAAGATAGACTTTACTCATAATTTTATACTTATAATATGTAATAAATAAATATAAAAATGAACGCATATATCGAAATACGCAGAGAGCATATAAAATTATAAATAGGATTATATCCTGAAATCTGACGCGAATTATACAATAGATCGTGTCTGAAGTGAGTTTCAGGGTTTAGACAGTCTGTAACAATGCCTCTTATTTGTCCATTCTCCCAACATTCGAGAAACTTCGTCCTAAGGATCAATTATCTGCCCGACTCTGTATGAACGTCAAGTGCCGGCGTTTGTAAGCTTGTTACGGATGCGAGCATTACAGGCTTGCGCCTAAGCCTCGTAACTTTCTTACGGCCAGCATTGTGGTTCCCGTCCGTATCGCAAACAAGCGCGTTATACACACGCGTGAACGGGGATACGTGTCGAGGAAGGCGGGATAATGCTCGAAACTCTAGGGAAATACAAATAATGTTTCCGTCTGTTAAATTCGCGATATCTGGAGAAATATGAAATTGAAATAGCCCCGCCTGGACCTATCCGAACGATATAGCAATGCGGATCTTTGTTTTTGCTCTTTATGCTTACTACCTTCTGAAAATAATGGAGCAAACTTTAAATACTACGAAGCACTCCGAAGCATGTATAAATGATAATCGTTCTTGTTTAACTTTGCACGGGAGAGGTATAACTGAATACATCATTTTCGTCATTTTAGAATGTATATTATTTTCCATATCTTTTATTTTTCTTAAAAACACAAAAGACATTCAGCAAGGCTAGCGTATTAGAACTTTATGAAAGCATTTCATTACCATCCTTTTTTATCATTACTTTTATATCAGCTGGAAAATATAGAAACCTTTTCATATTCGAATATGTATGTTTGTACACGTTCATACATCTACATATACATATATATTTTATATGCATATAAATATAAATAAATGCCTATAAATAAAAATCGTCACGTGTACAGAGAAAATCCATTTTTGACATATTTCGAATAAAAGCTCTTTTTTAAAACGATTCGTATTATATTGTAATTTCACGGACGTTGCTCGGAGTAATGTTTTCTATTAGCTGCTTCCAGCGCAAGAATCTTTGTGTCGTGTGGGAGAGAATTTGTTTCGTCATCAAACTATCGTTTTGGACCGAATCAATTTTTGTTCGAACGATACGAATTGCCCGAATAAAACGTATATCTCGATTAAATTTATATTTGAAAGCTTCCTCTGAATCGATCCCCCGTAACGCCGGCCGTAAACGCGGAAGCGCGCGATTCTAGCTCGCAGAGATTCTGCCGTCTAACCGTAAATAATTTATCGACTCGGCCGCGCGCGACGGTCTAAAAAGCGATTCTCGTAGAGCACACTCCGCGGGGCGCCGGTAATTAATCTCCCACGTTATGTTACAGGGTTAGGTTTTCAAGCCGCGACGCTTTTCTGTGGATACGCGCCCTCGCGCAACGCTTCACGTTCGACTTAACTTTTCGCGAATGGAAGGCAAGTAGAATGTCGCGGGAATACGCGCGAGCGCATTGAATCTACATTCGTTCCGCTTCTCTCCAATGCGTAAGACCACCCTCTCACCCCTACGCGCCCCGTGCCGCGCCAGAAGCTGCAGCTCCCTTCGAACCTCGAGCGAGAGCGAGGAAGAACCTCATCGATGTGCATTCGCGAAGTCGCGTTCACGAGGAAAACGCCTTCCGATTGAATCCAGTTATGTAAAGGATGGCGTGAATTTTACGCGTCGGCTTTAGCCATGCCGCCGGGAATAACTTCGAGTCGGGGGTCGGCCGAGACCTCGCCGCGTGAATAAATTTCTAACGATTTACCCCCGCGCTGCCGGATGTCAACTCCCGACGGTCGTCACGATTCGTGAAATTTATTGACACATCGATGATATGCATAATGGGTTCGACAAATAAAACGAAGCAGATTGCTTTAGCTCCCTCATCCGGCGGAGGGAGCGCTCGATATGAAATATGGATAAGGCATTGGACGCCGAAAATGTGTCGCGAAAAAATATATGCGATAAACAGCAGGCGTGATTTGCGTGTACTGCGACAGTAGAATACGTTTGATTCACGCTTTTCGCCGTGAATCGGCCTTGCCGTTCGTTGCGACAAATTCCATTTAACAAATTAGCAATCGGTGCTCGGTGCACTTATCGAGAGTTCTCGCTTGCTGCCGCGATGCGGATCATACGAGGCGGGTTACAGGTCGATTTACGCGAGTTCGTTCGCCGGCTAGCACGTGGAAATCGCCTATCTAATGAAATTCTACGGAGGTAGTTATTGGTCGAATGGGATGGAATCGAGGCCCGGGGTCGGCTTTCGCGCGCATAAGCGACGTTTGCGCGGACTCGTAGTTCAGTCGTAGATCGGTAAACCGCCACGGAAAGCCGGAATTAATTGATCCGTGGCCCTCTCAATAATGATTATTGGCGAATAATGGATGTCGTCGCCCCTGGTGAACTTTGCCATGTTTCCCACGCTGATTGCCGACCTCGAACGTGGAGATGCGATCCATCGTTCGATGTGAATGTACAACAGCAGTTGTGTCGATCGCGCGGTGTACAACGTGAAAGATACTGACTTCTATGCGAAGAATGAAATATGCGCGCGCTCGTGCATGCGCGAGTGGGTTTTATAGCGCGTGAAATTGTTGAGATTTCGCTGGATGAAAGTTCCAGCGGCTGTATATTTAATCGACCATCGGCGGAATTAATTGCTTCGAGTATCTTCCAACGAATATACCAGAGCAAAATTTCATGCATTTCTCTCGCTCGTTAGAATTGATGTAATTTTTGATACTAACATAAGCTGATTTTAATGGCGTAGTTAATAGCGTAATTAGCGAGTAAATGTGTCAATTAACCTTTAAAGAGGGAGAACAAATGCCGTAGCACAATGAGGAAAATAACACAATCTTTTTTTAAACGGTGTTCTTAAACAAGCGTACACGTTCGAGAGAAATCACGTGATTGCGCTATCTAACGGACCGACAAAATTGTTCGCGCTTTTTCTCTTCGTGCGATAATTATAATAATGTTAATAATGAGTAATATTATCAAGCGACGCTTTTTCCCCATCGCGTCGTCGAGCAATATAGCAGCAAACTCGTCGTCTCGTTTTCAAACGAGCGGCGCTTTACCGCCACATCATCATCGCTCGATGATCCGTGAAACCGTTGTTCGATACAGCTTCGATGGCGGCCGTTTAGATTCCGCGGCGATTTAGCCGCATTTTACAGACGAGCGGCAAATATGTCACGACGCAACGAGAGAGAGAGATGACGTCTCTCGTGTCCTCGTCCGCGCGGGGCGATGCGACGACGACGAGGACGACGAGGACGACGAGACGATCGATTTCTCCCTCGTTTCGTCGCCTCCGCCGCCGCGTCTCAAGTGCCGAGGGGCGAGTGTTCCACCCTCTCAACTGTTCGGGAGAAGGCTATACGTTTAAACAACGGGAGCGTTGTTCCTCTCTCACGGGCGAGCTTCCACGAGCGTTTAACGAAATTACTTTGAAACGCGAAGAAGTACGCTCCTCGGCTCGCGCTCCTCGGCTCGACGTTGCTCTCCCTCTTCGCGGAAACGGTCCTTCCGCCTTCTCTATACATTCCCTTCCCACTTTCTCCCTGCTTCTTCCTCTTCGTCTCCGTTCTTCCTAGCGGTCGTGCGCCCCCGGTCGCCGATCTTTGCCCGGTCGGACGAGCTTTAAGAACGACCCTCTTAAACCCGCTAGAGTTACCCGCCCGCCGATCTCGCGCTCTTACTTTCTCTCATTCCTCGTTGTTCGTTCATGGGAAGGCGCGTTTTCCTTCCCACGTTCCACGATCGTTTCCCACGTAATAAACAAAACTCGTAGCTCACGCTACGTAATTATCAGCGGCGGAGCCGGCGAGAATCTTAACGGACCGGCCACCTACCCGTTCGTCTCTGGGAACGGTAAAAATCTCCTTGAAAGATTTCTTACAGCGAATAATACCCGTAACTGGCAATGTCCTCGGAAATTAGCGCGCGGATAGTACCCCTACGCGGTAATGGCTGGCGTTAAATCCGGAAATACGCTTTTAAAAGACACTCGGTGAACGTTGAAGACTGCAGTCTTCCTCTCTATTTTGATGGAACGAACGAAGCGGGTTCAGATTTTCTCTCGTCGTCCCGGGATTACTTGATATAGAGTGAGTCAGAAGTCGCTCGTTATGAGGAAAATAGTTCAGCTTGAATAATTCATCTTCTTGTAAATGACGCAAATGCATATGCACTGAAACGAACTGTGGTACCACGCGTGACAATCTAAGTTGGTAACGCATAATCTTTTTAATCTTTTAACAAATCTGCAATTTTACATTTTACTTTAAATACACTGAAAAAAGGCTTGGTTATAAAAATCCAGGCCTGGTTAATGTTACCAAGCACCTTGGTGAAATTGTTTCAACTAAACGTATAATAAGTATTACATAATTTTGTTGGCTCAACTAAACAAAATTTGCTCTTTTATAATTATTACAAATGTTCATAATTATTACAAAATATTTTGTTATTATTATTATAATCGGTAATAATAATCAAATACTTAAAAAAAAGTATTACTAAATGCATCTCACAAGTTTACCAAGAATTTTTTTTCAGTGTATATGTTATGGTATTTATATGCATATTGTTTTATATACTATCTTGCATATCACCACATTGTATAATTAAATGGTTTTAATTTATTTCCAGTGGACTTTACATACGATACTGCTGTACATTTATATTGCGACTGAAATTTACGGCAGAGTAATTAAGAATCAGCGTGTATTCTGTGAATAGGAAATATATGTAAAAGGTACTTAAGCAATAACATGATATCGTGTACAATCTTGCGTAAGAAAATCATTTTTGATGAGAACTCATCGCTCATGGCGTCTCGGCCGAGATTAAGCTCGTTTCACGCGAACTTGTTGCGTGTCGCATGCCATAAGAATGACCGGGCGATTGGAATCGCGCCGTGGCGAAAAAAAAGAAGCATTAATCTAAATAAGAATACACAGCCGTGCTGCGTGACCCAGCGAGCTTGCACAGAATAAGATTGATGTCACTTTTTGGCGTCTCGCGACACGAGCATAATTCTAAATGTTAACGCCGTTCTTCGTGCGGAATACGTGTTGCAAATATACGGTACAAAAAGTATACGGATTGCACTTTTTGCATGTGCAACTTGCGAGCCAATTAATTACTTAACCGACTCATTATATCCTCCTAATGTTTTATACTTCTAATTATTTCACTTAAATACTCTTCTCTCTTTCCTCGACGCGCATCATATTTGTATTAAACGTTTATCTCGGCCAGCGAAGTTTAGTTCGATAGCATTCTGCAACTGTTTTGAAACAGAATAGCGTTAGCTCAGTTGATACCGACCAAACGGAACTACGGGAACGTCACTCTTCTGATTCTCTCGGCCTCTGCCGAGCACACGCGATCCGATAGAGGACTTTTGACGTCGAGAGGCTCGTAGAAAAGCCGAAATGGCCCCGCGCGAACGGTGTCCGGTCTCCACAGTTCAGACGTGGCGAACCGTAAACCGTGGATGTTTTACTGGAACGATCCGGAACGACGATCCCGGGCGAATAGAGCGAGCGCGAGCGCGAGCCTGCTTGGGGGTCGGCGACCATAAATTCGAGGCTGACCGCACGGAAGGACCGTTCTGCGGCGCCGATATTATTAGTTTACGAGAACAGTGACTAAACTATAGACGGCCACTAAAATAGACGAGGATAGCCGGTCAGGCGCAGGGGGCAGGGGGCAGGGGGCTGGTGGCAGGTGGGTGAGGCGAACAGCAGACCGAGAGAGAGGAAGAGAGAGAGAGGGTTTTAGGGGATGGTGGTTGCCGTACGCGTGGTCTCGGGCACCTAGCACCCCCGGTTGTTTATGCCTCATTAGCCGCAGTAGTTACGTCAGTGCCCTTAACTATCCTACGAATTGAACACCGTGTGCCCGTGTGCCCCTTTGCCAACGCGCGGCCTCGTCTGCGATCTATAACGTATCCGGTATGCATAGCCGTAGCCGCGCCGCAACGACGCGACCGCCGTTGAATATTCGAGCGACCGCGCATAATATTACCGAATCTACGGCTAGCATGCAAAAATGTGCGTTATATTAATGACACGCCGGTTTCCTCCGTGGTACGCAGACTGGTAAGAGTTTCTGACGCAAAACTTTCTGACGAGACGCTCCCGGTCTGTGTACGAACGACTGCCGCCGCGCACTTAAACTTTCAAGACTCCACTGAAAATGCTAATGCCTTCGTATGTTTCGACCCTGCATTTGTAGGATTGAGGGAAAGTCTGGTTCCAGAAGACGGTTCTATCGATTGTCATAGCGGAACGTTGAAACTTGTTGATCGAACGACATCCCCCCCCCCTGCGATGCGCAGACTCGATTCCAAAATCAATCGAAATAAATTGCCGGAAAACACAATTTTGCGCGTGGGTCTGTCTAAAGGAATTATTGGAATTATTGGAGAATATCGTTTCTGGAGCAAGGATTGCGTACACGTGTTCAGTGAGTGATAGTACGCAATATTGAGATACGAGTTTCCGTAATAGAAAGCGCACAAATGAGAATGGCGCGGTGGTTTTTTCTCGAGCGATGCAGTGAGAGAGGAGTGCTGAGGTGAACTTTTGCGGAAGTTAGAGGTATATATATATATATATCTATATAAATGTGTATGTATATATGATGAAACTTTGCGGAGCGGTTCACATCATGAACCTGCTGAACGCACGGGCGTGTGCGTATCTGCATCGACCTGCTACATGAACACGGACATTTCGCAAATTCGCGCGCTACTTTTTTCTCCCTACTGGATTCAGCGGATTAATAATTCCAGACAACTCTCGAAGTACTATAAAATTCTATCGTGCGCTGAATTGAATTTAACAGATCCTCATTTCCACGTAATTACTAGACCGCGGCAGCCAGATTGAACGTGTCAAAAGATGAGAAGTTCGCTTTATCGATTCCTCTCCCTTTCTCCTCCTCGCGCTTTCTCTCCGCTTCGACGTTACAAAGACTAAATTCCCGGCACTTATTTCACGAATGTCGGGTGACAGGTTGCAAAATAAAAGAACTGAAGAAATCGCGCGGACGGATAAGCCACTTTCCTCTCTTCCCCGAGACTCCGATGTACAATAAAATATCGCGCCGTCCTTAAAGGCAATAACTGACGTGGAATTGTATAAATCCGAGGATATCCGACATATCCTCGGAAAATATTCAGCATATTTCCGTACACCAGCAAGTGGCTCTTGTACATTTCGCTTGCACGCGCGCCTTCCAGCTTCCCCCTGCTTTTACTTTCCACTTTTGTGCGCCGGTCGACGCGTGCGGAGTTATCTGACGTAGCCGAGGCTTAAAGCTTTCGCCGGCAAAGCCTTCGCAATTCGCAATAGCAGGAGACGGCGCTTCATACAGCGTCGTTTTCGACTAATGGAGTTTCAGCTTTAGCGCTTATACCAGACCACGTCGAAAACTACGCGTGAATTGTCGCAACGACGAAACGGCGTTCAATTGAAGCGCGACTGATTACATCGTGTGTTCCGTTCGCGCTACGCTCGCGTAGCTTCCGCTTCCCTTTGTCACCGATAGCGTGTAAAAGTTTTAACGTCGCGATCAACGCCTGCATCCACTCGCAATCAACGCTTTCCGAGCGGAATATTAAATATTTCAATTTACAACCGGATATCCCCGTGCAATTCCCCCTCGAGAAATCGCATTTAAATCGAGGACAACGCAAATATCTGCGACTGCCAGAAAGGAATCATTTAAGTTTCATTCTTTACGTGCAAATAATTTCACAGCACGAGAGCGCTCCGCAGAAAGGCAATTTCTATTTCGCGAAATGGCTTTGCGTCGCGATTGTTTTGCATAAAAGTCGCCGAAGACCACAAATAAAAGCCTCTGTCTCATGTACGTACGTCTGTGTTGCGCAAAAATACATTACTTCACCAAGAATTTTGGGAAAGTTTTCTTTTTAAGAAGAGAAAGCTCTCCTAAGTATAAAATTTCTTGCCATCAGGCCATATTTGCATACAGCCTTTTGTAAAAAATTTTATAGTTTAACTCTCACTCTTTCTACACAGCACTTTCTATATGCATTTTATATGTACATACGAAGGAAACTTTTTACAGTGTTTGTATTGTATCCGAGGCGTCCGATAAATCGCCGCGTCACCGTGTGCACGGCACTACTTTGTCATTTCGAATTTGAGCAACAAAGTTTCATCGTCGAAAGCAGTAATAGAAACTTTGCGCCGACAGCGGAAGCTTGTACACTGAGAATCCGCAAGTTACCAACATCCGGCGGTGCTATTACGAACGTGCGGTGCATTTACGAATATTGGTGGCCATTATAAAAATAGATATGAAAAAATTGCTAAGTTAACAAGCTTCGAATTGCACAAAGTTCATTTTTATCGAAATATAAAACGCATTAAATAAATATAAAATCATCGATGAATAATATGTCATGTTCATATTATTAACAAATCTAAAATCAGATCGTGTTATTAACTATTATGACAACGATACTCGTCGTGCGCCTTCCCAACGCTCCTGACATTCATTTTCCCATATCATAATTTTTCGTAATCCATAATGGTAAACGGTGATTATAGTCGTTGTCGTCGAGTACCTAGTAACGACGTCACGGTCGTCGTACATACATTTGCATCCGCATTTATCAAGCGCGGAAATCAACGGACGAATTGCGCAAATTGCGATACATTAATTTTTGCGCGCTCTCGTTTTGCCACGTTTAGCTGGGTTTATTGCTGACGAGTTTGAAAATTCCGCAGTAGGAAGAAATGGCGGGCCGGACGCGTTCCGGCGAAGAAAAATAACGCGATCCCGCAGCGACGCGGAGACGAGATGGAGGCGTAGACGGGAAAAGAGCCCCGGTGTGGGTGTGGATATTTTGTAATTAAACAGGATAGAGTCCACGAGCCGCGTTGATTCATCGTTTCGCATTATGGCCGAAACGTTTCGCAATTAAACGCCAGTTGCACCGTCGTTACTGCAACGAGACGGTGAAAAAATTAACGGGGGAAAAAGGAGGGAAAAGAAATATCGGGAGACTTTTTGCCGACCGCGGCGGACTCCTATGCGCGGCCGCGAATAAAACGGTGATTATGCTCGGCAATGATTGATAATGACTTTACACGGCGCAGAAATGTCGGGATTCATCTGGGACGTGTATATTTATCAGCAGAATGCGTATAAAAATGTTTCGTTTATTTTGAATGTACCGTTTCGATTAAATTTTTTAGAAAACATGTATGTTCGACGTATAATTTAATTTGCCCAGAAAATTTGGGACACGTTTAAAATCAAACGATAAATATAATTCACCGAAACGTGCTTAATGCAGAATATTTGCGCTACCAAACAAAGCGTCATCGCGTGAAAAACAAACATATATGACCTGAAAATCTGCGCATGAATGTTTAAAAAGTGCGATTATGTAACACATATGGCGTCTGCGTACATGGTGGTAAGGGTAACATACGAGTACGCAATCAAGTCGTTTCTAAGATAATGAGATAGAACATGCAACACCGAGGCAAACATGAAGCAAAGAGAAAAGCGCAAGGATGAAGGCGAAAGAGTATCTAGCAAGATAGTAAAAAATAGATGGAAAAAGTCAAAACGAGGGAGAACCAGTATCCTCCGTATACACATGATAAGCAGTAGAAACGCGGTGAAAAGAAAAGGTGGAAGAACGCGAAAGCAAAGCCACGCTAATGCCAGGAAAAGAGAGAGAGAAAGAGAGAAACAGAAAGGGTGCGAAGAGTGGGCGAAGTAAAAAAAGGAAAGGAAGCAGAAGACGGAGGATTAGCGGCGGAAGGGCGGTAAAAGCGCGGAGAAATAAAGCATCGCGAGAACTCGCGCGTTGCCACTTTCTTAGAAAGTCCTCGTTTTTCCTCCCTCCGCACGCACGCCAGGGAGAGAAAAAGGCAGGAACAATGGTCGCGCGGGAGTATACAGCGAAAAACGAATTAGTCGGCTATTAGTAAGACGCTCGAGGAAACGTCGTAAAACACCGGCGCGGCCTCGCGTGGAAAGAATTCGAAATTATGGGCGCCGGGGGGGTTGAGAGGAGGGTTATCGCGCAACTTCGGCGAACCTACGGTCTCCCTCTTTGTAACAGTAAGCGGCGATTTCCAGTCCGGCGAGTAATGGAGAACGGGAGCTCGCTCGAGTGTTTCTTTCCGCATTTCCGGCGGGCACACTTACCGGGGCACAATAAACGTAATCGATGCACACTGATTTAATGGCCGCTCCGTCCGCCGGCCGTTGCTGCATTGTAAAACGCCGCGGCTTTTCCACGACGGACCACCCCGCGTTATTCACGCCTTGCTAATCCTTTCCTTCGGACGGCATTTAATTGGACGGTTGTTGCGGAACACGACGCCGGAACGTTCGCGCGCGCGAAGAGAGAATTTTCCCTCGTAAATAAAGAAGACGTATACCGATCCAGCGATTCGTTATTCTCCGGTGATGGGTTACTTGTTAAGGCAAGAGAGAACGGTGCATGAATTTTTTTTGGCACGCTCGATATACGTATACGCTGTAGAGTTTGTTGACTCTTCCGTGGTTAAGTAGGTTGCTTGTAAAATATCTCATCAGCCAACATCCTGCAACATCCCTATATATCCTCGAAGATATATATTTCACCAGACGATCGGGACCGATGTGGCCTCTTTCGCGGACAACCTTGATTTTAACTCTTAACACATTCGCAGCCGCTGACGTAATTTTAAAATCTATGGTAACGTGTAAATTTCTTTAAATTTTAAACAAGCGATTACAAGCATGATATTATAAAGTACTTTTTTCATTTTTATTCTTATTTTAATGCCTGCGGTTTAGGTTGCGCGCTAGAATCGCCAGCTGCGAAAGTGTTAATTTATTACCGAGGCACAAAAATACACTCCTGTTCAACGCTCCAAATTGCTATTTAGAACGGAAGAATTAAAATGTACAAGCTCAGAGAGATAATTTTATTTCGGGATAATAAACAAACTAGCAAATAGGCGAATGCGACGTATCGCGGATTACTTTGATGAAAATGAACCGGCGCGGTAATGAGTTTCCGAGAGGTTCGTAGGCGGCGATATTGCTTACAAATATTAACACAGAGGGAAGTTTTCTAATCAATCAATTTCTCGCCGATGCCGCATCTGCCGATATCAACCGCGGCACGAAGTTTCTGAAATGAGATTGACACTCCCGCTCATCCTTGCAAACGGAACTCCCGCAGCGATATCATCATGATTGGGTTATTTCTCAATCATAGAAAATCATCGAAGATACAATCAATATTTTTGAGGATTAATGCTATAATGATAAGCAATCGCGGAAACTACTGAAACAACTAACCAGTTGACTGGTGGATTCGGAATCAACGTTTTGTGTCAAAACTGGTGAGAGCGAATAATTTCGTATTATACATGGAAGCTTATTTATAAGGATTTAGCAAGTTTAATGCAAATCCGTTGAAAATTGGCAGAGTTATTCATGGTGCACATATATATGAGTCATTACCAATTGTGGCACTTTTTTTCGCTCATATATGAGTCGTTACCAGTGACCTGGTTAAGAAATCGCTGCCGTGAATGATTCGTAAATTAAATCGATTATCGGCTATTTATACGAACCGATATGTTGACTTTATATAAAAGAGCATATCTATTTAAGCTTCAAATTTGAATAAAAAATTTTGGAAATGTCAGCCATTAAGTTAATTGAGATGATCGAAGAAGCGATTTAATTTCAGCACTAGTATACTAATAGCACTATTATAGAAACTTTTGATATGACTGTCCATATACCTACAGTCAGTGAATGCGTTTCTTATTATTTTTACCATGGTTAAAATTAGATCGATCATGGCGATATTCCTATGCAAAGTACCTACCCGTCGCATAATCTTACACGAGAAAGGCGGCTTTATTTTGTCTTGCTCGGCCACATATCTGCCCTGGGTCGTAGATCGGACCCAAGCCGTAGAAGGCTGGATTTTGCGGGACGTAAATGTCCGTAAATTCTCAACTTTACTCCCCCTTTAAGGCCTTAATCCGCTTACGTCACCAGCAGACTTTACGCATCACGCAGAATTAACCCACATACGTTTCAACCCGAGTATCTTACTTAAGCGCATTCATTTTCTTATCCTATCGGGCGATAATTCTTTCCCGGATTTGTCTTTAAAAGGTTGATTTTAAACGCGGCTTCCATCCGCAAAGTGCTTAATCTTATTCGCGTATCAATTTACACCTTTTATGTAAGATACAACCGATATCACTCTCTCGTTTCGGATGATTACGATAATAAAAAAAGCCGTTAAAACAACGTTGAATTTCCGATCGAATTTCCTACGATATCGTATATACTGCACATCGATATATACGTCGACACATACGACGAGACAACTCGTCACCGAAAGTGTTCTGCCGAGCGAGCGTGTGATGACATCTTGAAGAAGCTCCCCTAAGATCTCCGACAAACGAGAGATCGTCACGAGTATCTGATATCTTCCTGCCACGTCGTTACGGAACGCTTTTAAGGCGGAAGCCTTAGATGGACGAAAAATTGACACGCGATTTCCTCTGCTTAAAACGAACGTCTCCTAGGTAATATTCGACAATAAATTTACCCGATTTACGAATCGTGTGAAATGGCAATTTAAATTTAGAGTCGCCCTGTCGAAGAATTTCTGAAATGCGATTCGAATTTTTTGCCTTTATATCGGGTCTTCGTATCGGGCAACGCAGTTACAAATTGCCAGCGGCATTAGGGGACCGTATTGTTATGCGTAATGACACGCGGTAACGTCGCTTAGGCATACATGAGCGACCTTGTCGTTCGCTACTCGAGACGGGAAGACGTGATAATGGCGCTCTTAGGTGCACGGAGCAACGTCGTATGTCGACGGCGCGGCGCACTGAATCGGTTGAACGCGTCGACGCGACGCGACGGCGGCGTCTCGGGGAAAGAATTTACCGCTTCCTCCTGTGCGAACCGCGAATAGCAATAGGGCCTCGCGACGTTGTTACGCGTCGGCGACGGATTTTCACGGGAATCATCAATCGTGCGTCGCGGAAATTTTCACGTCACGCCGCATCGACGAAATTATTTAGCGTCATCTCGATTATTGATGCAAAATGCGCCTGTGAACATCTCCGAAGTTTCAGGACTCGGTGTCCCATGAAATACGCAAGTCGCCTTTTCCGTATCGAGGCGATTGAATGAGTGAAGAGGCTTGCTATAAATACGCGAAATACCTCACAAACGAAATCTAGAACTCGCATTCAAAATTCATACGCAACCTTTCAACTGACAGGGATCCGAGAGGAACGCGACTGCCTTTCTACGAAGGGAAGAAATTTGGAACATCTGTCGCGATTAATATGAACGAGCCGTTAATCTGTGGTTCTCTTATATACGAATTTCTCGTATATAATTAAAATATTCTATAATATAAATCCCGTGAAAATTCGACCGCGTATAGAAATTCTCGAGCTGCACGAATATTTTGTGCTCCGACATGCTGTGACAACGCGCGGCGCATTCAAGATTACGTTGATATATCATCTGATAACGTGACACATACCTAGGATTACAGCGGGACATTCCGTTCCCAGACGAAAAACTGATCAGCTCAGGCGTGCTTCGTCGTACTCCGAGTAGTAATCCAGCTTACATACGGCGTCGCCAACGTTTGCGGTGGCAATTTCGCAAATGCGCGCTCCTCGCAGTCATGTACGCGGCTTAGTAGAGGAGGATAGAGAAAACCTTGGCGCGGAGAGGAGTAGTCTGCGGAGAGGTCGGGCCGGATAAAACCGTATATCGGGAGTGGAGCGCATCAGCTTAGCTACGGGCGAAGAATGCGATGGTCCTGGCGCGCGCGGAAAGATCAAATCCGCAGCGACACTACGTCCCCGGATACCGATATAGTGAGCGTCGGCATCGCTCCTTAACTCGACATTAAGGAGCGAGGACGTAATCTGCCGTGTATCCAGACCGCGGAAAATCTCGTCATTCAGACGTAATCCTGCGGGGCAAATATTCCCGCTTAATTTCTCCAGCGTGGGGAAAGGGAAGGGAGCGTTGGCGGATTTAGAGACGTCATCATCTCCACGGGGCTGTGGACGCATTAAATATTTATCCGTCGCGAATGTAGCGCGTTTATCTCGAGCCCGGTGGCAACCCGACGCGATTTCCAGGGAGAAAAACGCTCGACCGCTCCGCAGGATCTTTTCCGCAGGGGGTGGATAGCGGTAGGGTCGGATCTCGCCGGGAACGTACGAGCTACCTCGTCCCCGAGGAGCGTCGCCCGCGGAAAACGGTGCGTCAGCTCCGTGGATTCGTTGGCTTTACGAGGCGCCGTAGCCGCCGAGTGTGTTTGCTCGTCGAAATCCGGCAGGACGCCCGGTTTACGGGTGACGTAAACGGGACCCCCGCCAGCGCAAACCGGCCGCCACGACGGTGGTTTATGGTCTGGTTATTCGGTTGACGGCATCCTCGCCACTTTGCAGGATTCGCGCGAAACGGAGTCTCACACAGAGAGAAAAAGGGAGAGAGAAACAGGCAGACAAACAGAGAGAGAGAGGGCAAGAGACAGACGCATAATATGGTTTGTCCTCTCTGACCTCCGGAGGTCGGGAATGGGTTGCAACCTCATCCCCGAGCTCTCTCGACTCTCACGAAAACGAGGTGATCTCTCGGCGATGAACTGTGCACCTATATGTCACATTGATTTCCTGAAATACAGCTCCCGTCCTCGCCGCGCGTCTCTTCCTACCGCACGCCTTGGGCGATAGGAAATTCTTCCCCTCCGGAATATAACGCGACCGCAGCTCGACCGCAGACACGCTCCTAAATGATTTAGGGCCCGAGGACGTTCGGCTCATAGAATGAAAACGATTTCTTGTCAGCGACGTATGCTCGCGCATCGCGTTCTCGTATTTGTAAAGAGAGCGTGTAATAAAACTCTCCATTTCGCGAAGTCGAAATATTGCAGTAATGCAATATACACGTACCGTGGCTCGCGCATCTCGACATTTTGAAGTCTATCTCGCGATGAAAGCGGTCAGTGGCCATAATTACGTTGAAATATAAAGCAGAATCCAATGAAACACTCGCATCTTAATTAACCGGTCACTTTGTAGAGTAAAACTTTGTGCATTGAAAACGTACTGCCTCTCTAGCAAATATTAAGTACATAGCGATGGTTGAAATGTAACGAGCACTTCCTATGCTTCAATATATAATTATTTTTCCTTATTTCTCCGACTTCATAGAGTATATTCAGGTTATACCAGAATGTAAAGATATGATTAAAAGTATAAGTAGCAATAAAAATTTGATATAAAAATAAAAATGCGCTTTTTTTAATTATCGCGTATTAAAAGTTGACGAAAATGAAATAATAGAAAACCTCACAGTGTTTCCTTCAAAAATATCCGCGGGAAAGCGATTTAATAGCGATTCAATCCACTCTATATTATGGCTGTTATATCCGCAATATTGATTCACAGCGCAATATCAATATGCGAAACGAAATTTCAACATTTCTTGCAAACTCGATGTGAGCCATTATAAATATACTGCAAGATCGAAAATATAGGAAAAAGGGGGACTCTCTTGTTCGCGAATCATCTAGAAATCGCGCGCGTTAACTTCGCGGCACATTAGTCGAACGGAGGGAAGTATTATAAAGGAAGCTATAGATAGCAATAGGTAAACGCATACGCGTAAAGAAACAATCTTTCTCAAAAGCGTATAATCTTACATGCCCTGCGAGGAAACCAAGACGTTCGACGCTGCGGAAAAATATCATTCTCCATCTAGCTAAACACACTCAATTTATAACTCTGCAAACAGGAACAAGCGTCCGTGAAACGAGTACGCTGAAACATGGCAGCAAATACTGGAAACTGCTCGAAACTTTGGGAACTTTCCTCCTTTGCTTCCTTAACGCAGGATTCTACTTCGCATCTTTGTCGAGTATCTTTGTCTCGTGAGCGAAGCTAGAATACCGACGACGCAACATTGCTCTCGAGCGAAGAAATTACTTGAGAGAGGAGAGAAAGAGAGAGAAAGAGAGAGAGAGAGCTTTACAGGTTGATGTTGAACTTTGCGACGCGATTAAAGATCAGGATAATAGTATGAATTGATATGACAGCGTTTTACTTTTCGAACCGCGTTGCGTTGCCACAAGATTTTAATAAAGCTTAGCGCTACTTGCTAATCACTTTGTCCTTGTTTCTAAGCTTTACGTCAACTGAATTTGCTTCGAAAATTGTACGATGTTGTTTGCAAAATTATACAAGTTTATTTACCGTTAAAATTCAAAAAAGTCAAAGAAGCGCAGAAAAATCGAATAACACTGGGTATACCAATTAGCGTACCTTTCTTGCAAAATGTATGAAAGCACCGGCGCATGCTGCAATTGACTGTAGTTTCCGTGTAAAATGTAATTTTCGATCGAGACTCCACCTCTATGTAGCACTCGGTGCTTTGAAGCAACGGGCATTGCGGAGATTCAACTTTGGCGCAACCCAAAGCACAATTCCGGCCCGCTCTTCTTGACGCATCAAAACAGAAACTGCGGCTATCCCTTGCCCCGACGTTTCGGAAGCATCTAGCAACTTCCAACCACCGCCGTGCACATGCAGCTCGCTTAAAGGACCGAACAATTCCGTGCTATCTCCCGCAGTCGACATTCGAGTTTCAAGTCAGTGCCAGACCTGGCAAGATAAGCAAAATTTACGAAACTTACGTAACGGGACAGTGAGATTAACGGTAAGATGTTGCGATACTCGGCACTACGTGATCAAGAATTCGATTCAAATTCAAGAAATGTTTAATGGACACGTGGATTAAAATGTTATTATTTTGACGAAGTTGAGAATTAGTGTATGCTTGATTCTTTTTCCTATACTGTAGAGATCTGTGTTAAATAATTATGAACAATTATCTTATAATTAGTGACATCAAATTTACGAAAAATATAATAGTTCATTTAATGGATGATGAGCCACACCCAAGGTTACTCGCAGCAATTTCATTATAACAGTAAACCATCTCATCTAGCGATTCCTTTGAGAGATGTTAGCTTCTATTAGCCTCGCAGGTCGTACCTTAACGAGGCGAGGACTCGAAGAAAGAAAGCACGAAAAAGAGAAGAAATTGTAGAATGAAGGAGAAAAAGGCAGCTGCTTAATCAATATTTCATGTCAGCGGCGTTTTAACGAGTTTTAAATTTATAAAGCGCGCATTTAAGAAAAAATTAAATAATTATTTTTGCAACAGAAAGGAGCATTCCTGCGCTATAAACGAAATATATAAATTCCTTATTTTCAAAGGAATTTACTTCTGAACATCCAAGATATCGAGCTTGATTTCAAAGTTTCATATTTTAATCTCAAGGTTTAGTCACTAAGATGTTATTTTCTACAGTGATTTAAAAACTTCTCTGCTAAAATGGGAAAAAGTAATTCGAGACAATGTTAACAACCGTCAATTCGCAGTTTCAGAAGGTAATAACGAAAACAAATTATTATTCAAGCTGAAAGTAAAGCCGTAAGAATTTTTAGCGCGTATACAAAGGCAATGTGAGACGTAACGATAATCATTCGAACGACGAGGGACTTTCTGGGTGATGATCGGACACGATCAAACTTTTTTTCTACGACGAAATCCTGGCGAGTCATACAATCGGAAGAACTCATAGTTCGTGTTCATAGAAACGTGCTCGACACGATCGCCCAGCTATTGTCCGGCTCAACTTACGTGTGGACACGGTATCTGACTGGGACAAAATCTATCCTTCGTATCTTTATCAACTGACTGATCGGGCTGACCTGATTGCGACACCATCTTCCTTGTACGTGACGTCACACGAACATATTTTCAGTAGCCCACGTCCGTCTCGCAAAAGTCGACCATCGTCGAAATCAACTAACCGCTCCCTCGATTTGAAGACGAGTTTCGTGCATTTAGGAGATGGAGCAACTTTCTGTTGGAAAATCTGTCGTGGAATCCTTCAAACGAGTAGCGCTCGTACATGGAGGCGAATTTACAAATTACGATCAATCGCGCAAAGATTCCATTTTATCGCGAGATAATCAATTCTATTCAAATAAATTTTGTCGAGATTATTTTACGTTCAATCTCTCGTGTCGACGATAAAAAACTATTTAAAATTTTTCTCACAAAATCTATAGAAATAATTTAATCTTATAAGATCGCATTAATTTTCTCTTTAAATTTGTATTATTTTCACAGATTTCATGACGAAAATTCTAAATAGGGCTTTTAGGGCTTGTCGTGAACATTTATATTTTCCTTTTGACAAAAATATCAAAATGACTGGATACACGGTCATTCCAATATTGTTATTTATATACGAATTTATCTCAAAGAACTATCTATATATATTTTTCGCACCAAGCCCTTTTGTTAATATTTCGTTTTCAAATATGATTTGACGTGATAAAGAAAATGAGATTCTTGCACGAATAAAACTAAAGTTTACCTCTGCGCACAGTCATATTTTTTACGGTCCGATCATTCGGCGAATCTTGCCTTTTCGTGAAACATGAACGAGATGTCCAGCCCCGAGCAGGACCCACTAGGAGCGGACGTGCCTCGCCGTAATTCAAGTGGATAAGAGGAAAGGTGGTCCCAACGTGCCCCGAGCTTCAAAGTCCACAAGGGCTCGGGTACACAGAGGATGCGAATGAGAAAGCCGTGTAAAAAGGATCCGGGGGATTAAGATGACAGGAGCCGCGATGGGGGATGGCCGGCCATGAACGTGATTCGTGCCCGAGTCCACGGCGCGAGTATATTTCTTGCAAGGACCACGGGGCTACTTAACCCCGTCAGGATCGATCCCACCTTCTTGGGACGAAGTGTATGCCGGACGTGACGTCTGTTGCGCGAGGCCACTTTCACTACGACCGATATCCGACCGCCGGTACCCTCTAATTCCAAGAAACGAGACCCTGTCGTGTGACACAGAAAGCCAAAGTGCCAATTTACCTTCCGGCAAGTAAATTCGCACACAGGCCGCGTCACAAATCGCGTTTTTACTTCACACAGTGATACTCGCAGATTTTCAAATATCGATTATGTTATAGGAAAAACCGCATAGATCAACTTGCTTCGTATTATTGCAGTTGCGGGACGCGATAATTCGTGATTCGATAATTGACAATTGATTTCGACAGGAACGTAACTTTGTTCTTCGCTCGAAGTGATAAATGACAAAGCGGGACAATTGTTACCGTCAATTTGATAGTGCCTTTATCTGTAATCACTGGTGTCATTAAGTCCGCGCGATAAACGCTTCATCGAAACGCACATCTCGATGATCGCGGCAAGGGCTTCGAAATCGGCTCCAATGAGCGCGAGCCGATAAGCCGACTCGTTCGCTTGACCAGCGCGCGGCACCGACGAGAGGCGGAGAGAGAAAATGGGGAGAAAGCGAGGGTGGAATAGCTGCCGGCAATTATAACGTTGTACAGGGCCGAGCAGTAAATAATGGGTTCTGGGCTTGTCCGGTATTCAGCCAGAGCGTCAATCACCCTCAATCAGTTAGCGGGCCGGCTACGACCTAAATCAGAGGGTGCGAGGGGGATAGCCGAATGAGAACGCGGGCGGGAGATCGAGATAGAAAGGATAACACAGAGGGCAACGGAGAGCCCCAAATCGCAGCCGGTGAGTGTCAGCTGATAGAGTAGGAATGACGAAGATGGAACGGGGGAAGGAGACGGGGGGGGGGGAGAAATATGGCTGAGGAGCAGATGAAGTATATTGGTTGCAATCCGACAAGGTTTATATGTGGGATGTTCCGTAATTGGTGATATAACCAGAGAAATATATATATAATGATATTACATAGAAAAATAAGTCGGAAAATAACGCCGAATCATTTTTTTTCGCGACGTACATTGTTCGCGAGAAAATCGATGTTGAAAATTGGAAGATTGATTACGTTCTTTCTCCTTGCTCGCTTTAAATAAACTCGAACGAATGTCGAACTTGAATTAAACGATAAGCTTAATCGATAAACTTCCATGATAATCTAATAACGCTTAAAGTTCTCTACGGACACGAAGAGGCAGGTTGTTATATCAACTTTCTTCAAAAATGGCAGATCGTAACTCGAGCCAGATTGCATTAAATGCATGAGAAAGCAGCCCGGCTTTTTAAGGTGACTTTACGCGTTGGAGTTGATCTCGCCGTCTCCATCTCATTGGCAGACGTCCGCGTATTGTAGGACGCGCGATAAGGTTCACCTCCGGTGATCGAGGACGCCGAGATTGAACTTTCGCTCGCGCTGCACTGGACAAGTTATCATTGGAATCGCCTGTAACGTATCGAATCATATTGAACCGTCTGCCCCGGCCAACTGGCGCACAATTGGTCCGCGAGGGGATTGGTTTATCATCTCGTCGACAATCGGGAAAGTTGGAACGTCAATCGGCAAAGTGCAAGCATAGGCACCGCGATACAACAGTAGTTGTTATCGGTTGCGCAGACTCGATTTCAGGGGCGGGCGGGGAGAGAGGTCGGCCGGCACATCGATGTACATTGGGCAGAAACTGTCTTTCGGAATTGACAGCGGCGAAATTCGCTTCCAAAACGGCGTGTTTCCGCCGCTGAAAATCAACTCCGATACGCGCGCACGGCGAAATTAATTCATCGTCCGTTCGTAGCGACGTGATTCACCGCCGTGAATGGGCTTGGGGCGCCAATTTGGCTAATAGCGTAAAACGAACGATTCGCCGATTGTGAACTTTTCATTGTTGTTCATATAATCGCGTGAATGTTTCAGCGATGGCAATCCCGTTTATCTGCGGAATCAGGAACTATCGAACACCCGTTGCATCCGACATAAGATAAATAGACGCTCGCGCTGACCACCTCAGGTGGAACCTACTTTCCGGACCCAGTTTCTTGATTCTCGCCAAGGCGGTGCGGATAATTAGAGCCGAATCGACACTGAATCCGACGAACATCCGATTCCTTTCAACCCGCATTATTGATCTCCGTTACCCCGTTCTCCCCGATTACGTTTCGCTTGTTCTGTTTTTATCGCGCGACTGGATCAAATAATCTTTTCTCCTCTATTTTTGCTTCCGTTCCTCCGCTTTTCTTGCCGGCGCAGAAATGCGCCGGGCGACCGCCCTTTTTACATTTGCATGTAAATAAAGGCATGCGATACGCGCGAATCCAGGTCCACGTGTGAGTCGCGCGCGACGACATTTGACTACACGTCTTCTTCGTTATATCGCGCGCGAGATAATCCTTTTAATCCTTTAAACCGAAGGGGGAACTCCCCGTTCCGCGACGCACGCGACAATGTGACACGCGTGCGGTGAGCGCGCTTCTTTTGTACGGCCCAATAAGTTTTTTTCTCCCCCCCCTCCTGCCGTTCTCTCGCGGGTGTTTCGTGCCGTTTCTGGATTTACTTTGTGCAATAAATTTTCACGGTTTATACAAAATGTCACGCGCGCACGTTTTGACGTAAAGTGCGAGGGCGAGGCAACGCGACTTCCTCTCATAAATGCAGTCGTGCGCCGCGTGCACTCCGTAATTCTATAAATCACCTTTGCTATAATAGGATGAAATTCAATGAGCGCTGATAGGACGTAATTGTGTTTCGCCGCTCATCGGGGATGCGCATACACGGGGACCGGAGTGTTCCAGTTATCGCGGCTTAGACGATGTTCCAGTTGTGCCGCTATTGGACGCAACGGCTAACATACGTACTCCCATTTCGAGAGGAAACACACGCACTTTTGTTACATTGTCATCCCTCGTGTAACCTCTCTCCGACGTTCATCGATCGGATACATCGGGATACGAGAAGGCGAGGCGTATAAAGGCGTTTTATATAGACACCAAGCATATAGCCGACTGTCACATTCGCGCGCGGTGTCATCGCTAACGGCGCGAACGGCACTCGTTCTCTTTTTTTCTCTCTCTTTCGTAACGACGCCTTCGCGAACGATAATTTGCAATCGTCATAAACAATGGTGCCCCCCTCCCCTCCCCCGCCCGGTATTTCGCTCGTCGCACCCTCGTTATTACTACCATTGCTATTACCATTATTATTATTATAATTACACATATAATTAATCATCAATTTGGAATAATGAGTGCCGCGGTATGACGTTACGGCATTACGGCTACGTTACAATGGCCGCCGCGTCACCGTGTAACGCCGTGTTTTTGTGACGTGCATGTAATTACGCTTTCATCCCGCGTTTAGCGACAGCAAATTTAATCCGACCGGGTATTCATGGCGACCGTGCGAAGCTTCGGCGCGAAGAAATGACGCGGAAGGTGAAATTCGAGCGCGGCGGCTGTAACGCAGATCGGATTGGAGGAACGCAATTTAAGTGAATTGGCCTCTGCTACCCTACCCCCCTCCTATCCTCGCGCTTTCGCGTGCAAACAGGTCCTGATATACTAACACGACTTTCCACTATATGTCCCTGCCTAGCAAGTAATTTCGGTCGTTCAGACCTACGACGGGACTTCAAGACTTTCAAAGGACGTTGCTCGAATAAAACGAAAGGAGTGAAGGCGATGAGGGAGAGATGGAGGAGGAGGGATAAAGATTAGAGATGTTTTCGGAACAATTTATCGTATGCTCATTACTTAACGTTGATCAAAGATCGTCGCCATGCCGGAGGAGACTTCGCAAACAAAGGTAATTATAGTACCCGTCGCGAACTTTAACTCGTAGTAACATTCAGTTACTGGAATGTACACGTTCCGCGATACATGTAGGCGGGTTTATTTAGCTGAAACGCGCGATGAGGTAGTGCGCGAGGGAAGAAAATTAAAGGAAACACCGCTGGCGATCACGGTCTCTTTTTCCCAGGACCGGAGGAGAAAGGGGGATGTTCAACGTATTCCGTGAGAAATTACGAAAAATAATCTCCAAAAATTATCATGAGAATGGCTCCGTGGTTACGCACGGAGATCCAGCCAAACAACAATGCCGTCTGGTCCTATCTGCATAACAATGTTTAGCCGTGAAAACAAAGCACCACGACGTGCCAGGAAACGCCGTTAAAAAAGTGATGTATTAACGCGCCCATGGTTTTCGACGAGGTCGTCGAATTTAAACGCGAGGCCGCTGTTAATTGCTCGGGCCTCTAACAGAAGTCTGGCCTTTGCAATGCATGCTACCTTGGAGTAAAAAATATCGCACCGTTATTTATTTTTTTTTTTTCAAGGCAATAAACACGGCTGAGCCGTCACCGTTGCGAAGCGTCGTCTTGAAAAACATCGCGCTGAAGCTAGTAGAAATTTTTCAATTAAGATTTCAGAACTGCGGAGTTAATGCTATGCATATTTAGACTCGCTTCAAAGTGGTCTGCTGTACGCCCTGCAGGCTCGATAATTCCGGCCGAAAACCTAGGGAGCCCGAAAAAGCGCCGACGGGGCTGCACGAAAGTGCGTGATGCACTCTCACCGTGGCGTGCTCACGAGTAGTAACCCTAAATATTAACACGGGACTTATGCGGGCGAATTGCGCCGCATTACCATCGCCGCTGTGCGCCTGTACGGCTATTACCGCAGAAATATTGAATTTCGTTATCGACCCGGAATTATCGGGGCCGGCCTCGCCGCTAAGGACAAGCATTACCGGGGCCATAAAAGAGTACCGGGAACTTTTCAAAGGTCCGGCGGTCGGGGCTTGCGCGCACACGTCGGCGATTGTTGCGGATGGATTTCGAGCGAGATGAAAAGCGAGCAAGACACGAGGCTCAGAGGCCGCCGGCCGGCGTTATGCATTATACGCGCGGCCGTGGAGCCAAAAGAATTTTAGGACTCGATGCGACACAGGCACGAAACGCGAACGCTTGCCCTCCGAGCGCGATTATTTCGTCGCTGCTCGTATAATCCAGCGTAATGCACTCTCGGCCTCATCTCACGACGATCGCGGCGAAACCCCGGGCAGAAATCGCCCGATTAGAATGGTCACGCGAATGCGAGGAAAGGCCGCGATTAAACGTTTTCGTTAAGTATCGCCTCGGCAAGACGAATTCGCGTAGGTACTCGCTACAGGTTTAATTTCGCACTCGCGTGCAAAGGGAGAACGGAACGGAGAGCGAGCAGCGAAGGGTATGTCCTTTGAGCGGCGTCGACGAAGGCGCGTAACATGAGAAACAATCTCCCGACGGGATTTCCCGACCGCGGAATAATCGCGTGCTCTTATCGACGCGCGTGTCAAAGGCGCATATTTCTCGAGTATCGTCGAGGTCCTTCCCGGGACCTCGTCTCCTTTGATTCGTCCTGAAGGCGGAGAAGGCGCGCGCGTACCGAGTTTACGAACTTTTCCTCGCCCGGGTTCGCTCCAAGATGGGACGATTTTTCACTCGCGAGAGCAGAGGTGCCGACGTGGAAACGTCGGCTATATTGATGATAGCGCGATTCGATTTCAGGCTCCGATAAACCCCTGAAGAAAATCAAGGGACTAATTGTATGGAATGGAATCTCGCGCGTTTGAAAATACGTTCCACATGTTTGCCGCGAATAACGCGTTATTACCGGAATGAATTGCGGAAACAATTCGCACGTCGGAACAGGCGCGCCGGCAAATCCTATCGCGAGTATTTATGACGAAAGCCTCATGATTTCATCACGCGGTAATCGCACCGGAAAACGCGATAGCCAAACAAAGTGCATTTTCCGCGTTTGTAATATTGTTTCTATCACTCAAATTCATCAAAAGTGGTTACAGTCGTTAACCTCTCGCCAGTACTGTCAGAGGAAAATAAATTCTATGATGAATTGACGCGTAACAATTGTGCGAAAATTTCGCTCTCTTGTCAAACTGTTGTCATTCAGATATTTTTAAACTAATTGCCGATAATTTAAATCTTCTTCACTTCTCATAACCCAATATATCCGCCTTTTATCTGTATTCATAGTTCTCTAAACGGCTTTTTTATAAATAACAAAAGCGATAGGCGGTAGATTAACAAAAGTGATCCGCTTATAAACACAGATTATTGCATAAAACATTTGTTTGGCCTGAGTTTCTAAAAGTGCTTGGACTCAGACATAACAAAATGATTTAAAGATGTATCGGAGGTACAATCTTAGACAAAAGTGCATGAAATTTGAAAAACTTGAATATCTACGCCTTACACATAATAAATCTAGATGTAACGAACTCGAACGATAGTTGGAGTCTTATTTTTACTCCTAGAAAGGTATTTCCAGCATTATTTGCAGTTTTTTCATTTATGAGCTTAAACTTTTGACAGTGAAAATGCCAATTTTCTCAAGTTATAATTTATTTCTTTAAAACGGTGTAGTGAAAACAATTGAAACTTGGCAGATATTTTTATCTATCCGTATATTAGATGTACAAGAAAATGAAAAACATTTGTACTATTTCTTCAACATTTTTTCAGTTGTTTTATCCGTCAAGATCGTCTCTTTCCATAAGAAAGAGAGGGAGAGAGAGAGAATGTAAAATCAATGAAAATTAAAATCGTTATAACTCAGCAACCGTTTAGTGGATTCGTTAAAAAATTTTTGCAGCACATCAGGAAGACTGAAAGAACAATCTCACAAATTTTTATTGATTTCGTACTATTTTGAAGATAGGTCCAATACATCCTTAATGTGTTTACTAGCATTTTCTCGATAAATAAGGATCCTTATCTCCCATTCCCCATTGTGCCATTTATAACATACTTAATCTTTACGCGCGCAGCCTGACTTCCAACTGTCGTGCGATAATCCGAATTGCACGCAGCAATAACGAAATCGTTTTACGGACACGATGTTAATGCTCCATTTCCATTAATGATTTATCGCGAGGGGAGTCCGAGCGCGAAAGGAGGAAATGCGGAACAAAGTGACGTGGGTCAGCGTATACGGCGATCGCGGCCGGCAGTAGTAGTACGTCACGATAGCGTCAGCCGCGACTACCTGAACCCGATATGTCTGACTGCGTGTCGTTATTCCTACTAAAATTCGAGCGGGTCGAGGGCCGCGTCGAACCGGAGTACGTGCGCGCTTATATGTACATCGTATACACAAAACCGGAAATATTCGACGAAACCGAGGCCTGGCGACGAGAGGCATTGTCGACGACAGCCGGCGGAAAACACAAATAGCGATTGTTGAGGCGCGCGAGTTTAACGCACACCAACCCGTTCTCCACCGTTACCCCCGGACTGCCCGAGGAAACGCGCCTCATGTCTCCCAACGAACACCGGCGATTACGTTGCAGAAAACACACCGCACGAGAACAATCCGCGGTGACTTCGGCGGGGACGACGCGCCTCTGAATTTTAAATGTAACCTCCGGAAATTGCGTCCGTAATCTCGTTTTCCGTTCTTCCTTTTTATTTTTTTATCATTTTGTTTTTTTTTTGTTGCACCGACCGAATAAAGCCAAAACTTTATTACTCTATATTGTAAATATTACTTTTTGCGGACCGAGCACTTTTCGCCTCTCTCACAAAGCGGCGGGCCGGAGCGAAAACGCGCCTCTTTGACTTGTGAAATTGGTATAAATGCACAGCCATGCATAGTGAAATATGCGTATGCGTCGGCATCGCAAATATTGTTATGTCGAGATGAACGCGCGTAATATTATTGACAGCCGGCGCATGTCGGTAAGATAATACGCGACCGTTTGCTTTCAAAACGTGTGAGAAGACTAACAATAAGGATAACTCTCGTCAAAATAACAAACTTAATTCTGGCTACGCAAACGCGCAACGTGATCCCTTCGGAGAGTTCAGCGCACGGCGGTGCGGTCGAGAAATTTTTATAATCTCCGTTAATCCGTGTCGTGACTCTCGACCGAAGTTGTTGAAAGAGGGCGAAGGAAGTGCAGCGCGCGGTCGTGTTTATTAAAAGTAATATAGAATTTTTCGCAGGAGTTTTCGCACTTACCGGTACTCCCTCGGGTGTCTTACGTCGTGCGGGATACAAGGCAAAGAATTCTCCCGTCCTCCTGTTGAACGAAGCCGCCACGTAGCTCTGTGATTCCATCTAAGGGCAACAATTAATTAATTAATTAATTGTAAATACAATTAGGGTGACCAGACGTACTCTTTCGAAGGGTACATGTACTCTTTTTGAATCATAAAAAAGAGTACAGATACTTTCGACCTTTTTTTTACTTTTTCCGTGAAAACGTACTATCTTTGTACTCTTTTTCTGTTATGATAAAATTCGAGTCAGTGGTGCGATTTCGAGCCCATGCCCATAAGCGTTTTTCCCCCCTCCACTTATGCACAGAGACGGTTCATAATGAGACGGTTATCATTATAACATTTATGCGAGTTGCATTTTTTGATTTTTAGTTTATCAAATGTTTTTAGTTACAAAGCAATAATAAATATAGATAAATAATTTTCTTTTGTGAGATTATCAATATTTATGGCATTAATATAAAAATTTGTTAATAACGGTTATATAATTTTGTGTAAAATTTTAATTCAGACCCCTTCCTCCCGCTTAACTGATGTCCTTTTTTCTGGTCCAGCGATCTGGTCACCGTAAACACAACGATGATTTACGAAGAAAGAGGAGGGAAGGGAGGGAAGTGTTTTATCTTGCGTGAAGGAATGATTTCTGGTCCATTTCTTCCAACCATCTCGCGAGCGTTTCGGTACCGTTCAACTTTTCCGGGGCGAGCACTGATCCCGCTCGCGTTATCGCGACGTTTAAATCGTCGCCGAGTCGCGCCGCGCCGCTGCGATTTCGCGAGCGATACCAGCCGAGCTTTTCTCGCCTAACTTCAACGCGATCTCGCGACGTTCTTCGTTCCCCGCTCTCCCATTGTCGATCGGTCTCGCCCGTGCTCTAAAGTCTTTCTCTCGACAACGGGAATCGATTACGTCGGCCGGCGCTGTTATCCCGACGAGGCTAGAGACCCTCTAATAAGAGTCTAGACACAACGCGGTTTCGTCAAAATCCTGCGAGAGAGAAGGATATACATTCACTATCGCTTTCTCTTTCTCCCTATCTCTTTCTCTGTTTCATTTCTATCTCTTTCTCTTTCTGTTTCTCTTGTTTTTGACGAAAAATGGCGGACCAATCAGAGGTTGCTATCTTATGTCTAGACTCTTATTAGAGGGTCTCTAGACGAGGCGAGAATTCGAATCTCACGGAGTCTCGTCCGCGCACGGTGACAATGGGGTTACCGAATGTCCGTCGCCTTACAAGGTTCATCTACAATACGCGGAGTAAGCATGGCGTAAGGGCTATAACACAGAAAAATGTAAGCAGTAAGACCTAAACAATAAGCCAATCGACCAATCATAATCGAGAATTGTCGAAAACATAAGACTACCATTTTTAAATTCTCTGATTGGCCGATTTCGCTTACTGCTCAAGTCTTACTGCTTATGTTTTTCTATGTGCTATAGCTCTAATTGTAAGAAGTATGAATAGAAGAAAGGAGTAAGAGGAATAAGGATTAATTTTTTAATTATTTGTAGCAAACATTTGACCGACTGCACTCTGATTGGCCGTAAACGTAAGAGCTGAAGTTGGTTCATACGATTTACGAAACATCGATGCATCACTACATACTACTACATCAATAACGCACGCACACATGCGGAAAATAGTAGAGTAGGGTGGCATTTTTTTCTAGGCTTTCAATCTTAGTTCCTAAAGCGCAGTGTTATTTGTTCATGTAATCCGAAGTGCGCGACGGTCTCATTTTGTACCTACAAATCGTAGAACTTTTACATCAAGCAAACGTTTATGTCAGGTGACATAACCTCGAGCCGAAAGAGAGTGACACCAAATGTAATTTTTTAACTTTTTTTCGATTTCATCATGAAATCAACCGTCGCGCAGTTCCTTAGTGCGCGTACTTTAATTGCAGACCAAATAATTGCACTTCTGTCCAGCCAATTCGGAATGACACCCTAACCTGCAAATGTCGGTAATTCCCATCACTCCAGGATCCCTTTCAAGTGTTTCGCGGTCGCGGTCGCGGGTATACGATGCGAAGTCGCTCGCGCGTATTTTGTTTTTTCGCGGTTTCATTCTGCGGTTCGCTCGCGGCTACGGCAGAGACCTGGAGGCGGTGCGAGCGGTACATACACATTTTATTCGATTGTTATTTACCTTTGCGCGCGCGGCGCGTCGTTTTGTATGATCCGCAGTTGAAGCGGGGATACATCGGCGCGCGGGAGATGCGCGAAATATGACAGTTCGACTACGTCTAAGGATCCTCGAATAGGGGATCGGACAATCCGCCGGATACGCCGCCATTTGAGGTTTAGAAGCATCCGCCGCGCGATTGCAACAATCGTGGAAATGCAAGAGGCGGTTAGTTTGGTCAGAAAAAATTCTTTGTTCCTACTCGGCGACTCTTCTGACACAACTAAAAAACTTTTCTCTTCTATCTCTCTAAATTTTTTGGGGTGAATTGAGTGAAAATTCACTCTAAGCGAGTGAAAATACTGCCACTCAAATTTCAAAGTGGCAGTATTTTGATTTTCACTCTTTGGAGTGAGATTTCACTCCAAGAAATTTAGAGAGATTACACGTTGAAAATGTCAAAGCTGTCAAAAGCTTGGCGCACACTTTTCAAAGCACGGAAGTGTCCCTCGTCCAATCCGCAGCCTGTTGACGCATTGTCCGATCCTTTATTAGAGGATCCCTACGTCTAACTCTCTAGCCTTGTTCACGTTACTTGCACTCGCTAACATTTTCCGCACTTGAAGCGAGATAAACGTACCTGCGGACGTTAAAGAAAAAAAGAACAAGAAGTACAAGTGCGGGAAGTGCAAGCGACGCGAACAAATCTACTGTCGTAAGTGCGAATCGAGATAAATCTCACCCGCGATGAAATGTCCCCCCCCTCTCCCTACGTTTCGTCTCATCTGACTTGCGCGCCGCGGTCAATTAGCTGTTGTCTTTAAATAGCTCCTACACGACGAAAATTAATGTACAATTGGTCGCTTAATGATTGTATCGAAGATTGCGCCGATATATTGGAGAAATAAAGCCGAGATTGATTTCTAACTTTACAGTTCAATACACAGTGCCGTTAGAACACGGTAATATTTTGCAATATTAATTCAATTTGGCTGTTACTGCTGAAGAATATCTCTTGACGATTTCCATCGCAAACGCGACATAAATTATATTAGCAATAAATGATGTTTTGTTGTATTCATTTCATGAATGCACGTGTGTGTGTAATTCAACCGTTATATTCTTTACCTTATCAGTAATATGTGTGAAATATTGCACCGTGTGATATATTTACACGGAAAAAAAAATTTGTTAACTTGACTAAATTTTTCAACTACATAAAATTTTTTCAGTTCAAGTATTTATTTATTTAAGTTAAATTTATAAATATTTGAAAAGTAAAGTTCAAATATATATTATATGTTTAAGTTAAATTAATAAATGTTTAAGTTAAATAAATAAATACTTGAACTGAAGAAATTTTATTTAGTTGAAAAATTTAGTCAAGTTAACAAATTTTTTTTTTCCGTGTTCATTTGCAATATCTTAAATGCATGAATCGGATTAAATTTATAAATAAATATTTTCTATTTTAATGTATTTTATGTATTATATACAGGGTCCGCCAACGAAAAGTTTCCACTCCGTTAATTCTGTAACCAACTGATTTTTGTCAAAAATGCCGTGATATACGTCAATATTGTTTTCAAGGGGGCTGTGTGATTATGATAAATGTAACCATATTACTTCATCCCCTTAATTGGGGTAGCTACCCACAAAAAAAATCTTAAATAGCAATAGAGGTCAAATAATTATCATTTCAAAGACAATTCTGATTCTCTTTACAGCGGTGTCTGTTTGTTTTAATTTGAGTGAATATTTTTCGAAAAATCGTGTTTGGCAATTTTGGATACTCAAATTAAAACAAATATTGACGTGTATCGGCATTTTTGACAAAAATTAGTTAGTTACAGAATTAACGAGGTGGAAACTTTTCGTTGGCAGACCCTGTATATATATTTTTAAAGGCATTATATTGACTTTTTATACATTTTTACAATATTAAATATTTTAAGACTCTTTGTACATTTTTACAATAGAATTTTACTGATACATCGTGAAAATACTACATGAATAAATTTTAAATTCTTGAAAGCATTGTTAGATAGTGTAACGTTATATTTACTAAGCGAAATTGGTTTACGTTTACGTCAATTACATTTCTTTACAAAGGAAATAATTGCTTTTAATATCTCTTCGAATTATATTGAATCCTTTCGTAAGAAGTTTCTATAATAATTTCGTTTGCTAAAGCTGAAGTCGTTTAAAACCGTTTTGGCCATCGTCGTCTGTGCACTTTCTTTTTATTTTAACATATTATTTTACATATTTACATATCTATGCAATTTAATTCGAGTACATTAGACATGCTCTTGTCTTTTTGTTAATATTTAATAACTTTTTAATAACATTTAATTGTTTAAGATTTAATGTCTTTTTAATAACATTATCATCACATTACATTCTATCAATATTGATCGTGTAGGGACCGTCTTGGGAAGAATTACAATGGCGTGAGAGATAAAGAACCCTTTTGCTTGAATTTGCGACCGAACATAAGCCTGCTTTGAAAGATTTATTAAAACGGCGCAACGCGTTCCAGTACGAACGCATAAACAAGGTTCTCATGAATATTACAGCTGTTTATTACTATGTTAACGTAACGGCCTCATTGACTTGATAAAGACGGATATAAAAGCGCCGCGCGAATTTTAGATAATTTCACTGGTTGATCGCGATACCCCGTGAATACCCGGTTTTCGCAGAAACGCGAGGAATTAACATAGAGCTATACGGCAGGGAGTTAAGGAAGAAAAAGAATTTTATTGCACGTACCCGTAAAACGGGTGCCATGCATTTATTCTCTTGCTATTTACCCTTTGCCCCAAGGGCGTGCGTGTTATTTTCGCTATAAAAGACCACGACCGTGAGGCGGAGCGAGGTGAAGGGAAGAAGGTGGAGGAGAGGATGAGGGAAGGACGTGTGTACAAAGAAGGAAGAGGGGTAGGTGGGCAGGGATCGCGTACACATACACACACAGGTAGAGCGTGCGCGGGTAAAAGTGGAGCGAAATATTAAAAAGCACTCAGCCGCTCTCGAAATTCATGTAATCTAGAAAACTGTAGAAGAGAGGGTCGTCGCGGCGACTTTATCCCGTGGGCGCGCCACGGTAAACAACGAGACGCGACGAGAATTATTGTGCCACCTCTCCGGGGGGAGAGGGGGGGGGTGGCAATCCGGGTTAAAGACACGTCGCAAAATTAATGCGCCAATAAATATTTAGAAAGGTATAATTTTCTTGTACGCTATGCAAAAGCGCCGGGCCGTGTACGTTCATTCCGTCGCTATTTACCCTTTGCTCGCCGGACATTTATCATTTTTACGAGGGTGTATCGTTAGCGGTGGAGCGCGTGGGCGAGGCGCGGGGGGGGAGCCGAAGGGAAGGAAGGAAGGTCGTGCACGAGACCGTGGATTAGGGCGGAATATTGGAAATGAATTTAACTGTACCCCGAAATTATTCGATCTAAATATGAAACGACCGCATTTCCAGATATGTCCACGACCAGATTTCTTAAACACGGACCGGTTTTCTCCTTCTATTTTCTCATTCAATACCGCATCGCGAATAAAATGTATTAGCGTCTAAAAAAAGAAGAGTGACCGTCGCTCGCTCGCGAGCTCTCGACAGTCTATACTCACACTTGTCGCGCGCATGTTTATTTTAGCCGTCTATTTTTAAGGCAGTGGCTCTTTCCATTCTGACGTTTTTTGGATTATCAAAATGCTATCGCAACTACACGGGAAATATTTGCCTTTTTGTCGTATCGGTCGAAATATCGAAAATTACATTGCGATGCATTGGCGCTCTGAATTTTTTAAAAATCGCAACGACTTGCACACCTCGAGGGGACGTGCACCACGAGTTCAGTACCACTGGCTTAAAAAGTATGTATCATTTCCCGGGAAAGATAATCGAAGCGGAACGCGGCCGTACGGGGAAAGAACGGGCCGACGTGACGAAGCGAGAGGGAATAACGGTGAGGATGGAGAACGATAGTTTCGAAGGGAAAGGTCGTGAACGAGGCAGGCGAGAGTCGAGCGAAATATTGGAAAGCCGGCTGCGCGGCAAGATAAAACGTTTCATAAAACAGACATCGATTCCGTATTACCCGGCGCCCACGTCGACGTGAATCGAGAGTCTTCGCCGGAGTGCTCCTCGAGAACGCCCGCCGAAGGATAAGGGAACGGTCCTGCCGGCGCATAAAGGGAAGACGAAAGATACGCATTTCCTTATTGCATCTCTCGGCCGCGTATCCTCTCCCGCCCTTCGGTAGGAGAGGATTCGCTTTCGTCTCCGTCGCCTCTTCTATTCTCGCTGCTTCTCGGCCGCATCCGCCGCACCATGTTATCGCGTCTCCTGTGTCCCTTGTCCGTGCGAAATCCAAGGAAGAGGAATGAAAACTCGTGCCGGCGCGCATAAGCCTCGTGAACGCATCCGAGGGAAGAAAAAAATACGACGCGAACACAACGCGATTTTTTTTCTAAACTTAAACACGATACAAACGAGTGCACTCTCACATTAGGATCGCGCGAATTACTCTACCTCGTGAATATCAAGAGACATGACGTGGTAATTAACGTCGCAGTGTGTTGCGAGACATAATTGCGGTACGTTAAATCTGATCTTTGTCATGAGGGAACGTCCTTTTATTTAAATAATTACGACGTCATAATGTGGTATTCGTTGTGACGAAGCAGTTTTATGACGGTATGGATAGTAGTACCCTCGGCTGAATTGAAATTAATAACTTTCCTTCCGCACTGATCGCGAATTTCGTAATGTATATATCGCCACTTTCGTTAATAAAATACGTAATTTCACCGGCAGGAAGCTTTTGACATTATATTTACGTCAAACGAGATCCGATATTGCGCCACCGGGAAATTTTACGTTCCCATTAATATATAGTTACTATATTACGCGTGCATATAATTGCAGTTAATGTCAAACGGGAATCGCTGAACGTGCACTCGTAAAATCTCATTTCAGAATTACTGCGAAACACGGAGCGGCAAAAATCAACTGCGAACATTTCTCTTTATTCTCCCTCGGTTTCATCTCATTTTCAGGGCTTTCTTTGATTTCCATTATTTCACAAATTTATTTCGCGCACTATAATGTTGTCATTAGATTCTTTCTGCGAATCTTCTTATCGTCTTTATTTCAAATTTAAGAAGTTTCGCCGGGAGACAGAGAAAGAGAGAGAGAGAGAGAGAAACACCAGCTGTGGGAACTTAATTCAATCGTGTCGCGTATCAGCGGTCTCTCAATTTCGCGAAACGCCCGCGTATATATTTTACACGAGCGTTAAACCATAATATAACGTAAATGCCGTAGATTATACCGAGCGGCGCGGTGTGATTATATTTTCCAATTATCCATTGTAATCAGCCGGCGCGGTTCGATTCGATTCGATTCGATCCGATTCGATCGCGTGTATCGGCCCTTTTTCTTCAGCTAGGCTAGTATCTACGCGATATCGATGAAATGAGCGGTGTCCGTTCAAAATATCGGATAACACGGCTGCGATTTAATTGCGTTATCGTCGGCTACCTGCACGCCGCGCACGATAATTATTCCATCGATTTGAAATAATTATATTGGGCTCGTAAGCGGGTAATACACCAATATATACTATCACGGTTCGCTGGGGCGGTCAATGAATCGCAATGCAGATTTTTTTTCCCCAACGCAACCCCCTTGCAACCCCGCGCGCCGCGCGATCCCCATTGTCCGCCGTCGCTCGGCGGGATCTCCTTGCGTGAGGTTGGAATTTTATTCGCCGGAAATTGTGCGATCGTTTTCTATGTACATATCGGAATACCACCGATCGTGCCGTGAATTCTCGAAACCTCTGGTAATTGTCTTACAATCGCGCGAAAGAAAAAGAAATCCGGGTGTACAATGGCGCCGTATCGTACTTAAAGAATAGAACGCAAACGAAGTGCAGGAAAATTAGACAGAATTTGAAAATTGGACAGGATCGATCGAGTGATCTAGCATAAGAAGGATAACACGTATTGACCTTGCAAATCGATTAAATTAAGTAACAGAGTAATCCTAATGCGAGAATTTGCTGAAAGAAAAATACCGTTCGTACACGGAGAGAATTTTTCGTTATATTTTGCCGCAAAATTCACTACAAATTTTACTATGTTTGGTAATAAGCTTGGAACAACTTGGCAATCAGTCAAATATTATTGGTATCAAAAGAAATTTCTGAAATATGGAAAAAACATTTTATAAACAACATAATAAAAATTACCAAGCAGATTGTAACACCCGACACGAAAAAACCGAGAATCATCGGACTTAGCCAATAAATTACCATGCTGCATGGTAAAATTATCATGAGCGACTAAGTCAGATTGAAAATATTATGCTGTATTGTAAAATTTATAATAAGATATTTTACATGTTTAGCACTACTTGGCATCTATTCTATTTAAAACAATAAAGAATCATAAGATTTTAACATATTTTAAAATTATGGAAATTTTACTATGTATTTTAGTAAAATTAATCAAATATATTTTATATTTTATTGTGGTAGATATTAATATTTTTTATTGTGGTAGATATTAATCAGAGAAAATTGCATAAAAATCTTCGAAATACCATGTTGTCCCATGACTACCATGATTTTCAGGGTAAATTTTAAGAGAAAATTCTCTCTGTGTATTGTATGCGTATGGAATACTTAACATTCTAGCACAAACTTTTAAAAGTTTCTAAAATAAATTTTTCTCTCGTTACAGAATCGACGCCCGGGAGAAGCCAGTGACGAAGGCGCAGCACTCGTCGGACTCCGGCGTTTTCGGTCCACGCGCCTTTTTCCGAACGTCCTTTCCGAGCCCGGCGGTTCTGGTGATCGACGATATAAAGCGGCACGATGCGGCGACGTACAGATGTAGAGTGGACTTCCGGAAGGGCCAGACGCGCAGCTTCCGGTATAATTTGACCGTGATCGGTGAGTATCAGCTTAAAATAATCTAATCCATCATATAAATTCCATATTATAAATAACGCGTTATTTTAAAAAATCAGAAAAATAAATTTAATTCTTTATAAACTCTATTGTAATCAATTAGTTTGAATTAATTCTCTTTTATTTTTAAATTATTAACCTAACCGTTTTGTACGACTTTTAACATTTTTAAATACCATTATTTCGTTAAATTTTTAATTTCTAAATACATGCAATATATAAAAATAGATATAGTTGATGGAAAGTTTATTTTAAATATATTGGTAAAACATATTTGTTTCAAACTTATGCATAAAATAATAGGGATAAATATCAACTTTTAAAATAAAATGACCCGGACTTTAAATATCACATCGGGTCATCGTCTCGACTATAATAAATAATATGGCAATAGTAATAGCTGCAGCAATGACATTTACACGAAAAGCAAGAGTCGCCGCTCTCCTTCCGTTCAATCCAAGGGAGATCGTAGCGAACTAATTTACCATGGCTTTAAAGAGGAGCCTTAAGGCGCATATTACGCTCTCGCGGACGCTGGACGGAAAAGCGAGAACCGGGGAAAGAGAGAAACAGCGGTTACATTTCGCTCGGGAAATCGATCAAGCTCGGCACGCACGTCGCGCCGCGCCGCCGCGAAGAAACGATTCGTGGCGATCAGATCGAACATGAAGGGTATAGATGTACTATAGGTCGCTATTTCGCGAGGGCACGGCTCCGATCGATCTCTCGCTTCAGTCGCGAACTTGCGACCGGGGTCCGCGTCACTTTCTATTCGTGCCACTTATTCCAGCACACACTCGCTCGCGTACGATCGTTTTATCACCGCGTGCTGCCTTTCGCAGAGCCCGGCGGAAAGGTGCGCCCCGACGTCGAAGGGACGTACAAACGTCCGATCAAGTAAATGCCGCGACCGCTGAAAAATGCATGAACCAATCGCGATCGCGATTTCCTCCCGCGTGCCTGCGGTTTTTCCGCCGGCGTGGATCGCGTGATCCGAGCTTTCCCGATCCGTTCCCGAGCGTATCGTTTTGGACAGACCTCGCAAGTTCGATCACATCCAATCCTCTTTATGTAAGTACAACATTCCGCACGTATTCCGCGAGCTAGCGAGTCTTAATCACGCGGACGACATTTCCGCGAAGAATCCCGCGACCATTATTACATACATCGCGGTGCAATTTTGCTTCCGCTTATTTCCTCTCGAAACTTGGAGTAATATCCGGGTATCACGCTGCGCTTTCTTTACCCGGATGTACGCGGAGTACAACGTGCGGGTCGATCATAAAGTCCACATCGTACGAAGGTGTAACTTCCATGGAAGCCCCAGTCGGAGCAGTCGGTAGCGAAGTATGTTCGAATCTCGGGATATCCCGTATAGCTCGCGGCAGGAATATAACCTGGGAAATCCTACCCCCGATCCTTCCGATACCGGAATCCATCTTTGGCGCCTCTCTTCGCCGCCGCTATCGACTGGAGCGGAATAGTGAAAGGGCGAGGGGGTGCGGGAGAAGGAGAAAGGTAGAGAAAGAGACAGAGCGGGGGAGAAAAAGTGAAAGAGAGAGAGAGAGAGAGAGAGAGAGAAAGATTCGAAACGACATGGAAAGGGATAAGGATAGTGAGAATGTAAGTGTCGCAGTGCAGATTCCCAGAAGACCCGACGACCAGCATGGAATTCCCCGGCTGATCCCTCAGGCGATCTAACCCTTTCTAGTAATAGCCGGGCGCGCGTAGTGTTTCTGAAATGTTCGATTTGGAACATTTGCCACCCCGCGTCGAATATCCATATAAGATCCGCAAATACGGGGTATCCCAGAGTAAACGGATGATGCTTTTATTGACATATTCCTTCACGAGGTTGAGATCCATTTTTCCATTGCGAAAATATCGCGGAAACTCGCAATCTACTACTGCGACTCTCGAAGTTTTAACTCGATGTACGTCATGTGTAGCTTCGAGTCTCTCTCGCATTAAAATTCCTCACAAATCACATCACGCCAATTAAAAAGAGCCCTTTCTTTTGTACATGGTGTACTTGTCTCTTGGAAGTTCTTTGTGCAATTGCGCTCGCACGTGGTTTCGAGCTCTAATTAAGCTACGCCAATATTTTTCGTCGAGAGAACTGATCGCGGAAGCGACACGCGCTGAGGGGGTAATCCATTTTCCGTCTCTTTACCCCTGCTTTGCCGACCATGCTCGCCCGCACGTACCCTCAAAATGTTCCCCTGGAATCTGCCTCGCAAGGACCCCGTCCAATTCAAACGTACTCGCGGTATTCCAAAAAGTAACGAACGAAATTGGCCCCCGCGGGTACGGTATCAAACCTCACAGAGGACAAGGTATTTTCATCAGAGAAGATTGGTTCCCGAGAGTTTCTAGATTGCGTCTCTCTCCCTCTCTCTCTCTTTCTTCTTCCCTCCGCCTCTCCCTCTCCCCTCCCCTCCTTACTCTCTCTCTTTATCTGTCTCTACCTTTCTCTCTCCGATTTTCCTGGGCTTTTCCGCGATAACCGGCAACGTCCTACGCCAGCGATGCAATGTCCGAACGCGTCTCTTCCGCTTTATCTCTTTCCCTTGCTCGCATATTGCGGTACTGAGACGCCGGGAAGAATACGCATCTGAGCTCTTCGACGTTTAAGTTTGCATGAATGCGGCCGCCGTTGAGCGAATCCCGACATACCCGTGTAACTTTTGTTATTTTCCAGGGCGTACCCCGTCCGTCTCTTTAAGCTTCTCGAGACACGAGAAGCACTTTGAGATTCTTACTATGCTTTTTGCTGTGCTTTCGGAAATGCGTATACAAAATTTAACAGTCGTATCATTTACACAGCTGTTCTCTGGTATTCGAGTTGTAATGTACTACAAGTTGATCGAGTTTATTCTAACAATAAGTCATAATATTTTAAGTTTAAACTGCTAGATTGTTTTTGTTATATCATGTTATGTTAACATATAAAAATGATATCACGATGATTTTACGTGCTAAATGTGATGAGTAAAATAACAATTCTGAATCTTAATAACTTTTACTATACTTTATATGCATTGCGCGAAACATTTAAAAAATTTGGCCAGATATAGATCTGAAAATAATTTTGTTGGGTTATAAAAATAATAATGTAGGACGTCTAAAATAGTTGCTAGAATATCAAAACTTTTTGCAGCATTATCATCATGTTTGAGTGTCCTACATAGTTACTTTTCATTTTGATTGATCTAATCCAGAAATCTTACATAGAGAGAAACACACGAAAAAGAGAGATAGCTGAAATGTTTTTTATCAAGAAACATAATAATACAATAAATTTACAGAGAGACACAGACCTTTTGACCGGGACATAATTTAGATACCTCTGCTCGCTTATCAACGGTTATTAGTTATTTATCTGTCGCTCATCGTTGACGTGCTTCTTGAGAGCAACTGCAAACTACCCAATAGACGTAATCGACGATATGAACATGTATAATTGTATTTTTCACATGACGCACAAAACACGTAAGAATTTAATCCTCGAATTTTTAACGTATTATAATGTTATTGTCTATATTGAATATTGTTAATTTATTCTTCAGATTTTCGGGCTTGTTTTGGACACAATGCCCTAAGTGTTGCTTTGTAATTCAAACGATTATTACTTGATAAGGACCAAAAACTATGGTCGTAAAAAGTTTCCTAATAAATTTGGCCAGTCGTGTCGAACAAAAGATTACTTTGATAGTTACTTTTGATGGTCTAACAAAATTATTTTCAGATCTGTATCTGCCTAAATTTTTAGATATTTCAGCAGAACCGTTTTTTTCGTGTGATTAAAAATATACGTAAGATATATTTTTCAGCGATATTTCAACAAGAATATTCATTTTGAATACCAGAGACGCGTAAATCGTCAAAGAAGCGAATCAATTTTGCGATAACTATTGCGAAGTATACTGCAATCGCCACAGGGCTTCTCCTTACACAAGCTATGTTGCAGATTACATAAGGTACGTGTACGCGTGATGGACTACACGCGTACGTTCTTGCGAACACGACTGTGATATATTAGCGCACACAGGCGCGAGGCGCTGCGCGTGAGGCGCACCGTCTTATAGATTAGGCTAATGCGGCAGTATTCGCGCGGTATTGTTACGCTATCGTGTTACAACGCGCGCTGTGTTGCAGTATATACGGGCGCAATATTATTATCCGCCGTAATCGTATAAGTGTATTACGCGCCGGCGCGCGTAGCGCAATAGTTAGCGTTCGTTATACTTACGTAAGTTTCACGAACAGCCTCCTCCGCCTCCCCGAAATATGTGTCGTTTCTCCCGTCAGTTTCGCGAAACACGGAAACGCAGCTTCACTCCCGAAACGCTGACAAGAAGTTGCGTAACGCTCCTCAAACGCGAACCTCGGAGGCGAACATTCAAACGTCTCTCTCCTATCGCGTTTCTTTCCCCCCTTTCCTAATTATCGCTACTTTGAATCGCCGATCGCTCTTATGTACGTAATTATCTGCCTCTTTCTCTCTCTCTCTCTCTCTCTCTCTTTCTTGTCTCTCTCTCGCTTCTCTGTGAGAAGATAGAGACGGGCGAGCATTTCCTGAAGCTAGGCGTGCCTCGCAGGCGGGCGTCGGTGAAAAGAAGGATAGCACAGATTAGAGGGGCGAATTAGAATTTCAGAAATCCACGCGAACTTTCCGCGTTAGTTCGAGCCAAACTCCCACGGCGAATAGGGTGCGAAGGAGGAAGAACGCGAATGGACGTGGGTGGACAAACCCCGTCGTTAAGTCTTCCCTTAATTAACCTAACCTTTTCCCTCTCGTTCACCCCTTTCTCCTCCCCCGACAATTTCTCTCTCTCTCTTCCTCGTAACTCCGTTTCCTGTCGCCCCTCCCTGCTCCGTCCCTCCGCTTTAGTCTTCTCGTTGCATTAACGTCGGAGGAAAATCTTCGTCTACGTTTCCTCGCGAGGAAAAGGGGCTACGCCGCTAGATCGATGCTCTCGCTTCGTAGTTGAAATAATATCGGGAGATACTCGAGAGCTCGGATAATGCAAGTCGAAATTAAGCTCGAAATAATATAAAGCATCTTTGTCAAGCTGTCGAGAGGCGGCTACGCGGCGCGTCTCCTCAGAATAATTCGAGACGAGCGAAAGGATTATCGGACGGAGTCGGTCGCAGAAGGAATTGTCCTTTTTTCTCGAGGATTTAATCCCCCGACTGTAAAAAATGCCTCTCCTCCCGCGTCGTTAATATACACTTTGATAGCACTCCATCGAGCGCATAGAGTCTGCGACATCGATTTTGCTTCGGATAAATACACCACATGAGTGTAATCGAATCTTTTCATATTGCGTGGTTACGAAATGGAAATGTAAAAAAATCCTGTACGATATAAAAAATTGTTGGGCGTATAAAATTCACCAAAGTCGCGTATCCTGAATCGCAATTCGTATCGCAAAAAAAGTGCAATGCCTGTCGAGGGGATACTTACTGAAACCACTCCGAAACTCGTGAAACTGTAATAAGCTGCCGCACACAAAAAAAAAGTTTTACGGGACGCGGCGTGACGGCGCTCTTGTCCGCGCGACAAAGAAAATCAAGAATTAAACGATCGCGCCGCGATATTTCGCGTGCACGCGCGCAAAAGTGGGCAGGTTTGCGAAGTTGATAATCCGATTGTAGGGACAAACGCCAGGCGCCATCCTCGAAGGTACAAATAACGTGAAACACTTTGACGCGCTCGTGACGCACGCAGGTCGGCGAAAAATTCATCTTTGCCCCTTCAACCAGAGGGGCCGCCTTTGCGAAGCGCCGAGCAGAAATTTGTTCCACCCTTTTAAGCCAGCGCACATGGCTGCATGCGCCTGCACACATACACACGCGATGAACAATGAGGGAGTTTGTATCGAGGTCGGCAACCCTTTTTCCAGCGGGCGCAGGGTATACGGTTATATTCTATGCGTCGACTAATGGGGTATAAGTGAGCCGCTGCGTGTGAGAGGTGGCAAAGGAGGAGGAAGAGCAGAAAAAAGTAGCCTGGCGCTATTCGCGGTCGTATAGCACCACATAATCGAGCTCCTTTGTGGCAGGGCTAATTAACCATTCCCTTGCCGCCAGTTTCGTTCCCGTACTTGCCGCGCAAATTAAATCGCAAGTCTATCGCGCCACTCTCGATTCGACCTTTCTCGTCTAGCGAGCTAATACACGTTGATACCAGTATTCTGTTAATTGGACCTACTTCCTTCGATGAGTCAGCTTTCGGTTAATTCGATCGCTTCGTCACATTATGATCATCGCGAAATAAACACAAGGTGAATTAACGACGGAATTCTGTAGTACGCTGTATATTTCGTGGAATTCATTCCTTGCGGCATACAACGTGTTTGTACAGATGTAAATAAACATTCGCGAATGAGATTTCGGAAGGGCAGGCAGTCATTGTGTCGTCGCATTACCGTTCAAGCCGCGCTAACTACAGTATCGTGTGTGACGTCTCTCGATCAGTTCCTACAATTATTAAAATTATCGCGATTTTCAGACCGCGAGTTTAATTAGCGGACAATTCGCAATGAGACGATTTATTTATAAAATATCTCGCGTTGTTCTTCGCAATGTGGTAAACGTACAATTAGGGAGTGCCGTGCAAAGAGAAACGTGATCGTCGCGTTCTGGCGTGATTAGGGCGCGTCGTAATTAATCGTACTTTTGTGAGTGAGTATTGTGCAATGAAGGAATTTGAAAGGAGCAGGAAATTTGGAAGACGTTGGACAACGACGGAGCAACTGTGAGATTTGATTTCTTTGTTATTATGCATTTGTTGTATACCTGCGGCGTTTATATTATATATATTTATTGTATATAATTATATATTATAATTACGCAAGAGCATAGGGATGATAGTTTTTTAATACGTTGATTGCCAAGGTGGTTGACGAATCCCACTAGTCGCGAGTCACGATATCTTTTTTTATACACGTAGAACAATCAGGATATGAAAAACATATTAGACTTATTCCAGAGCTACTAAATTTGTCTCAAAATATTTGTCATTTTTCGAATATAATGTTAAAATATAGGATTATCAGTAAGAGATTATTGACAAAGCATTAAAGATGAACTAGCCTGCCAATCGTACATGGCTGACAAAGCGTGAATAGAAATTTTTGTGTCAGATACTATGACGTGAAAGTTAATTTGTTAATATTCACAATAATTCTTCAACGATTCTTGAGAGCTCCTGCTGTTTTATGGCACCGTTTCTAGCTATATCAGACCGCCTATTTTACAAATTTGCTTGTGACACACGTGTACACGAATGATGTATGAAGCACTCGAGACATTAACTGACGTTTCATATTTACGAGAGCATAAAATACCACGGTACGCCGAGAACATCGAGATTTCTGTTCTTGTCGCCGCAACAAGCGCATGAATCGTAAGCCTCGCGATCTCCCGCAAAGTACCACCCTCTGCGATAACAAATCGACCGCGATATTTCACTTGATAATAAGTAGCAAACTGACCGCAGCCAGGAGGGATTCATTCTCGTGGGTGGGGAAGAACCCGCGGAATGCCGGAATGCGCCGGTGAGGAAAGAGAGTGCCGGGGCCGAAGGATAAAAAGAGGGCAAAGGAGAGGGAGGAAGAAAGAGAGAGAAAGGGAGATTGGCAAACGGGATTCGAGATCGGAAAAACGGTCCGCGAAGTCGCATGAATTTATGGGAGACATAAATCCAAGTTGCCGGCTCGCGCGTACCACGATTTTCGGAAGCCTTTGCGGACGTCGGCCTCTCCGGTTCGCGCCAACCAGCCCTCCCCGATAGAATTGGAAAAGACGATTCCCCTCACCTGTGTGAAGTTAGCCCTCCCAATGTCGAAAAATCAAAATTTTTCTTTTTGCAAACGTTTGCCCACCGTTTGCCCACGAATGCCCCGTTGGAATTTTTGTTTGCCCCCCTCTAGTTCAAAAGTTATAAGCAATTCAATTTTGGGGAGGGCCAACTTCATATTAGCCCCCCAATGTTGAAAAATCAAAAATTTTCTATTTGTAAACGTTTACCCATCGTTTGCCCACGAATGTCCCGTTGAAATTTTTGTTTGCCCACCTCTAGTTTAAAAGTTATAAGCAATTCAATTTTGGGGAGACCGACTTCACACTGGCCCCCCAATGTTGAAAAATAAAAAATTTTTTTTTGTAAACGTTTGTCCATCGTTTGCCCACGAATGGGCAATGGGCAAACAAAAATTCCAACGGGGCATTCGTGGGCAAACGATGGGTAAACGTTTGCAAAAAGAAAATTTTTGATTTTTCGACATTGGGGGGCTAACTTCACACTCCGTCCGCTGACGAGATCGACGATTGTCACGCGTGAAATATCGTAAACGGCGGGTACAACAATTCGTAGTCTCGAAGAGGCCGACGATGCGAATGTATCAGAGACGTGAGGAGGTAATTCCGACCCGGGACGAGATGACACGAAGCTTCTATAGGGATTCCAATCCGTCTGAAGGGAATCCGTTCACAGAAGGAATATTTTTAACGAACGTCCGATCTACAGTGCGGACCGAGTTATTTTTCATTAAAACAGACGATCTAGAGAAATAACGTCGCTCGCGCGCGCGCCACGTCGCCATTTTGTCGACTGCACGTCGAGAATTTAATACGGCAAAATGAACCCGGGCGTCCAGAATGAAATCTAGAAGACCGACGATCTTTCATTAAAACGCGACTTCCGCGTGTTGCGACAAAACATAGCCCGCGTATACGCGCGCGCCAGCACGTAATGGAAAGTGATTGATGATCTTTTATTAAAGCATCTTGCGGAAACATCCCGAAGTATTTTACCACGGTGGGAAGACACTGTTTCTCGAACGAGGGAGAAACGCGGGCGGAATGGACGATTAATTTAAATATGGCAATTGATTTATCGCGAACAGCTTTCCCCCTCCTTTGCGACTGATGCAATAGAATCTGTTAATCATAAAATTATTCGCTCAATGTAAATTAGTAGGTAAATTAGTAGGTAATATGAAATCACGAGTCGGATGAAATTACGAGAAAATAATCCGTCAAATAGAAAGAGCGGGAAATATCAGGTATAATATATCCCTGATATTTCTGCCAATAATCACCCGATATCAGATTTCTTTCATCGTAATTGCGCGCGAAACAATTGGCCTCATTATTTAACCTTATTATGCGTTTATTTGTACACACCTCACATACTCGAATAAGTTTCCTGTATATTTCAATATACATATATAAGATATTCACTTTTTTTCTATTTTTTATTATATATATATTAAAAATGAGTAAATTATTTATCAAAAATTAACAATTTACTCGTTCGCAAAATTATTAAGATTAATATCTGTGTAAAATATGAAATAAATTTTAACATTTTCGCGCAAATTATTATGTAAAAAAAAACAGGAGACCAATCTCTCTTTTTTTTAAACGTGTCTTCATAACGAGATATCTCACGCCGTTTCGTTTGTCGACAACCGTATTTACTTCCCGTGCTATTATGCGTTCACCATTTTGAGGCGCTCCCATAAAATTGAATAAATCGATCGAGATTCGCGCGGCACTCAAAGGGCGAAAACGGCGAAAACTGCTGCAGGCAGGCGCGTCAGCAACGGGATTAAAGTCGCGTTAACGTAGCGAGTAGCCGGTAGTAAAACCGACCCGTCGAGTATTTCGGAGAGACGTCTCGTCCTCATCCGACACTTACCGAGCATCCTCTGCGGTCTTGGTTTCGGCTTACTGAACTATGTGTGTATAGCGACGACAACAGGCCTCTCTCTCTCCCCCCTCTCTTCCTCTCTCTCTCACCCCCTCTCATGTCTGGTTGAGACCCGCAAGTGCGAGCGTACCTATGTACGGGCGAGCGAACGTTGTCACCCGCGGCGTGATAAACTGCCGCGCGCTAACTACGCGAATTATTCCAAGTAGATGCCGGTGCTATGCGCAGTACTTGCTGAAGAAGTTTCGCCCGCACATCTCTCCGGGCCCTCGAGCCCTCGGCGTATAACGCGCGGCCGGAACAAACGGGGCGTGCGGACGTGCGGCTCTACGACGTGGGAGAGGAGAAATAGGGGAGGGTGGTGGTGTGGCGCGGGCATTCCTCGCACCCCCCCCCCGCCGCTACGATCTCGCGCGGGTAACCAAAAACGGCTCGGTAATCGCGTTAGTTGCCGGAGGTATCCGAACACCTCGACTAATATCGCCGCCGCCCGAATTACGTCATCGTTTGCGGCTGATTCGAACTATCGGGGTCACCCCCCACCCCCCCTCGAAGTACCGCGAAGGAGAAATGGCGAGGGGTCGCTCAAAGGGAATTTCACGTTCTCGCGGCCGATTGCTCAGTTTATAATCCACCACTCGTTCCGCGCGTTGGCGTACACGTGTGTGTGCGCGGAGTTTATTAAATAAATAAAAGGACAGCTGTTTAATCCGCTTAATTATTAAATAACGGCAAAGCGCACATGCGGGGGAAGGCGCCGTATGCTTTGCATTTTGCTGGAAAATAGTGTTATAAATACAACATTCGAAATATTTAGTACGCGTTGTACAATGTTGATTTAATAATGAGATCTTTTGTGGTCAAAATCATGACTTTTTACAGATATATGAAAAAGATATAATATATATTAAAATTACTTTTTGCAAATTATTATTTTGCAAATTTTTATTATAATAAAGTAATAAAACATACATACAGTTTTATATGTTATATTTTATACGTTACATCTTACAATACATGTAAGATAGTAGATCAAAATCACCCTCTTATAACTCGAAAGATTTCCTTCTCTTAAAGTGATAACGTGAATCCCATGACGTCAAAAGCTCGCGAAAATGTATGGTGTTTGTCGAGGGTCGAAGTTTTCCGGGTGAGTGACTCGGGACACTTTAAAGCGCTAAAATCTCATGCATTTTTCTCAACGATGTTTCTCCAGGAGACCATTCGAGCGGTCCTATCACAGTCGATCGATCTAATTGTGCACGAGCGTCGACTCGATTCAGATGCAAATCACAGCAAACGAACTCCATTCGTCGTCGGTGCGAGACTCGCGAGCCGCGCCGGCGGAATTCGGCACAAGATGTCCCGCTAAGAACGCCACGGCTCCTTCTCCATCTCACCCCTGACGAGAGGTGGAATCATCCCCCTCGACGACGAGTGTTCATTCCGCGAGTATGTGTCGCTTTGCCGTGATGTAATGTTTCGCAAATATTGGCGTAGAAATCGGCTCCTTTACCTTCCGGCTTGGCCCCCCCCCCGCCCCCCGAATCCTCGCTATCCGCACCCGGCCTCTCGCGTCTTTTTCTCCCCTTCCCGTTCCCTTCCGCCTGCAGCTGCAGTTGATCTGACTGCAGACGCCCAAATTGGCTCGATACATCCGACGAACGTGAAGCGAGTACATAACTCGATAAGTACACAAAATTTTCCTCGCCGTATCTACCGCCGAGAGACGAATATTTCAGCGGGCGGCGTACCTTCCCACCCTCACCTTCCCAGTAACATCTACGCGACATCCGAGCCACCGCTGGGAACACACCACGACGACGGCACCGTCGTCGAGCAGGATCTTTATTGCACGTGACGATCGTCTATATAGAGTTTCTATCTTTTTTTTTTTTCTGGCGAATTACTGTCTCGCGTCGCCGCAATAAACGAAACGTGTAAAATAGCGAGGTATTATTGAAACCGTTGGCTTTACGATGCGACCGGAGTTCGCGTCGGATCGATGCCCCGGACTGGAACCTGCCGCCTATATAATCGTACGTTACCGCGATAAATTCGGCGGGAGATCGCCGATGGTGCGGCGATCGGCTTTGCATAAGTCATCGATTGCGCGTTTCGTAACGCGCGAGTCTAAATATGCCCGGAGCAACACGCTCAAATGGATGAAACGTTCATTTCGATTGTATTATCTCGATAAATGTTTTTTCCCATCAATCAGGAAAAGTCTGTATTTTTATATTCACCGTCTCTCGTTCTCAAGCGTTAACGGTAGAGACTGGCTATGATTATTTCTCTCCCTATATATATATATACCAGGACTCTTGCAATTTCGTCGTGTTCCTCTCTGTGAGGTAAGGATCACTCGTCCTTATGGATTCGCGCCGAAGGGCCACGAATTCCGACGACCGGCCAGCAGATTTTAATATTTGCCGTCATATCTCAGCGGGGCGAACTTTCGACGCGAGCTGACTCTCACTTAAAATCACTTTATACGAATCGCGAGCACTTTTTCATCCGTCGTCGTTTCGCACACCCCCCTTGAGTCCCGAGTCCGAATATGGGCCCTGCCCCCATCGCCTCCCTCGTCTTCTTTCCTCGACCCGTAACCCATATCCCATGGATAACTCGCGAGAATCCATTTCGCCCGTCGACGACTTCTGAAAACGCCCGCATTATTCTTACCGACCCTCGCCTCTCTTTACATTATCCCGAAGACGTATGGTGTCGGATAACATTTTTCCCCGAGAAACGTCGGCGACGTCGCAACTTGCTTGCGATGACATAGTGGCCAGCAGTTTCGCGGCAGGAAAGATTCCATAATGCTGCGTAAGTGCAGGTTTCGAGTTATCAACGCTGACTTCGTTAACGCTTCCATCATCCGGATTTTAGCTATCTTTCGGAAAGTTACGAGAGGCATCGAGTGCATCAGGAATGCTGGTGGTGCGAGCGGAAGATTAAATTGAAAAATTTCGAGCGAAATCGCAACGCCATATCAATTAATTTTCCTTACGAAATTGAGTTTATGGAAGTTATTTCAAAAATAATTTCGCGTGGTTCGTAAAATATGAAGGAAAAATCGTGAAAAGCCGTTTGGAAGGCGGAATCGCGGAAGAGAGAGGAGTATCAAACGGCCAGGGGATACATATATACGTACATATATATACGTACGTAGTTCATTCGTGGAATTTCTATACGCGACCTCAGCAGATATCTAAAACCAATAAAGACCCGCAGACACACTTCCTCGTTCACACTGGCGGTTAACGAGGTACTAAGGAATCCGAAGACAGCCATTTCGTGGTTGAAAATTAGACCACTTAGGCTTAAACGACCCTGACGATTGCTCGCGAGAGAGTTGCCGTAACTTTTAAGTCTGGCCGGACGAAGACACGCTACCGTAATTACGATTCGATTGTGTTATCGAGGGTAGCGGCGTGCGGGGGAGGATATTAACTTTGTGGCGCGCACGAAACGAGCGATTGCATGAAAAAGGAAGTCGCGTAAGCATTTATCGTAGACTCTCGTATTATTTTTGCGTCAAGTGTTACACGATATTTCGCTCTCTTGCCGCGCGCTTCATAGAAAGCTAAATACAGGTAAATAGTAAAAGGCGTTTATAATTTAGATTCTCATCTACTTTACCTAAGTGCGAATATTTATCATCGTAAACTTTTTCTCAAAGGAGCCGATCACTTTTCCAATATCTCCCCGAGTCACTTGCACGTCCATTAGCGACCACATCCGGCGCGGAAATCGAACATTAATCCGCGGCCAATATCGCGACGATCATAATTCAAATCTCGCAGCCCGATAAAAACAGAACGGTCGGATCCCATTTCGTTTCGTGAAAAAAAAAAAAGCCGCTCTGAAGAGATAAATAGATAGATGGAGACATTTATTTAACGGTGCGGGAATCCCTTAAGCACCCAGCGCAACTGTATAATCGCAAATAATTGTATATGTTGTAAAAGATAAAAACGAATATTTGGACACTGAAACTTCCCCCTCTCTCTCTCTCTCTCTCTCTCTCTCGATTTTTTCTCTCTTGGCCACTCTTTAGAAAAATAACTTCTCCCATTTCCATTTATGGAAGAACATAAAAACTGATTTTCAATTATTGAAAATTCACTTGTTTCGCCTGTATCGCGATCAAAGTAGATTCGCATCGTACCGTTCGAACACATATTTTCTGTACGAGACAATACAGAGTGAGCCGGGAAGAGAGGCAGGATGGGAAGACGCGGTCGGGCTGGAAGAATTAACGAGGATCGCTGGCGTTACATTCGTTTCCGTGTACCTTGCAATTTCCGGGTGTGCCATAATTAAAATGTCGGCCGCTTTGACTTATCGAGTTCGCGCGGTCGTGGGGTAGGGGGTTGTCCCGCAAGAAAAAGGAGGTACGAATCTCAGACTGAGACAAGGTCCGGAAAAAAGTCTCTTTCGTTCTTTTCGATCGAGTCTCCTTTCACGGAGTTCCGGCCAATCAGCTCGTCTCTGACCACGTTGCTAGGCAGACGCGAAGTAGGAGTGTATGGAAAGATGAAAGACGTTGTTGCGAAGAGATGGATATCTTTTCATCATCGAAAGCCTTCTTTCATATCGAGTTTCATTCGCACACCGTCGAAGGAAATATTTTATTTTTCGTCATCGTTCCGCGTCCAATTAGTTTCCCTCGCTCATCGTTTTGTTAAAAATCGCGTACCTCGCCAATTTTATTATTACAGGTATCTGGCGCCATACATAGATCTATTAAAGGTACACATTCGTTATGTCAATACAGACAGGAATAAAGGTACTAGTTCTGGATCACTAAAATAAAAATGTATATTTTTATCCAGGAAAATACCAAATAAACAATAAAATATCTAACGATTACATCAATCATGAGGAAAAAGATGGTTTATGAATGATTTTATTTAGTTTAAAAAATTGCTGTTTTTTATTCTTCAATTTTAATTAAATGAAATAATGTAAATGAGTACGACTAAATCGTGGGTGCTATTTATGGATTAATTTTCAAAATGCTTTATCATATTTTTAGGAGGCATTATTAGATTCTATAAAAAGGATATTAAAAATTAAAAATAATTTGTACATTTGTAATATTGCTAAGCAATAAATTATAACTAATAATTCACATCTGACGAGATCTAACCGTAGATCAAATAGTGATCTCAGCGTCATAATATATTCAAATTTATTTATAAACAAATTTATTAATTGATATAATCCCTTACTCTGTAACACTTTTCTGTAAAACAAGATAAAAATTCGATGCGATTAAATATGAAGTCAGAGTGCATGTACACGCTGTTGCAGACCTAGCAAACCATTTTTTATTTACGGATTCTTTGATATATTGCTCTTCCGATATGTCTCTGCCGTTTCTTTCGCTTCAAGCTGTCGATTGTCACGAACGTTTTCACCGAGTTTAAGCGTTCCTAGCCCCGAGCTCGTAAACTGTTGCAAAATTAACATACTTCACGACTGCTGCCAATGCATATTGCGGATTCCCATAAATCCAAGGTCACCATCCAGATATCACTCCACACCACTCCTCTTTTGGGTTAGTGGCACGTAGCTCGGATAATACGAGGATTTCGTACTCAAAATCGATCAGCGTCGATGGCACATCCCGTACGACGAAGAGATAACGCGCAAGTCCATATAAGGCCGTCGAACTCCCTTCGTCCCGATTCGCCACCACGCCGCTTCGAATATTCGATTAAATGTATCGACGGTGCTCTATAAATGTATATCGATGCGCCGAGCCTCATAAATTCCAGGCGATCCTGAAGGATGACACGAAACCCGCTTTCGCTTGTCCCCGTACGTTGCTCGTCGCAAAAACTGCTGGCCGTAAAAATTTAACGAGGGAGCTCCTGGACCTCCGGGTTACAGGATTTGGATGATGTCGTTAGTGAAAGAGAAGAGAGAGAGAGAGAGAGGACGAAAAAGGGGGAGGGGAGAGAGATCAAGGTAGAAAGAAAGAGAAGAACGAGAGAAGAAAAAGAGGGGAGGGAAGAAACTCTCGTAACTGTTCAAATAATACGAAATCAAGGATGATTCGTGCAACGGAGTGATATTGAAATCCGTTGGAATCCAATATTTATTATTACTCGAGCGGCCGCATATAATTCCGCAGGCAGCTATTGTCGCCCCGATAAAGTAGGCCCGGCATTTACGGTAGCTAGATTGCCGGGATTCTTCGCTCCTGGTATGTCATCGGATTTCCACGCTGGTAATTTACACGTCGAATAATCACACCGTCGTTGTAACCTGTAAATTTCCAAGCCGCGTTCCTTACTTTATTTTATAATTGCGAACGCGAAAGTGGTACCGTGAGTTACGTATCTTCTCTTTTAAAATAAAATTATTCCTTCGTGCTTTCCTTTCATTTAAAGATATTTTTAATGCATTAATGAAAGCAATCTTTTCCACAATGATAAAATTGTAGAAATGGCCAAGAAATTGCAACAACTATAAAGAAATGATTGATGAAACGAGATATTAATTCGATTTTATTTGTGAGATTACAGTTACTTTTATAATCAATAATTAATCGGTAAATATCAATCTGCAAATCTTTTGAATTTCATTCAATGTATACAAATAGTTTTCAAGGAAAAGATTGCTTTATCAATTTATAATAATATTACGTTACAATTTAATTAATTATGCAATTATGCAGTATAATGTAATTAATATTGTACAATAATTTAATTAGTATCAATAAGCGCGTTCCGATATGGCTACAGCGATAATGATATTATACACTGGACTATCGAAAATATTTGGTAATGTTTTATGTATGTGATTGTTACAACGCAACAGTCACGCGGAAGCGTATCGCTGAAACTTCATCATCGCGCTTTAAACGTTTCTTTCGTCGACCCGTGAACCCGAAACGAGGGCGATGGTAATCCCAGATTTCGTCGGGGAAAAAGAGAGTCGCCGTTGCATTCTCGGTTCCATTCCGCCTGTCTCTACACATTTGGCATAAAAACTCTCTCACGTACAATGCGCACACGGCCGAATATGAAAATGCTCGCCTGCTTAGGAACGTACTTCGCGTTGCTGGCATACGAAGTGGCATTCGACAAACACTGTGCGGCTTTTCAACTCGCGAGAGCTTCAAGCTCAGCAGGCTTATTCAAATCGACCAGCGGCGAGAGAGAAAGAGAGGAGCGGAGAGAATAACGGGATAGGAAAAGGATGGATGCGGAAAGAGAAACGGAGAATGAAACAGGTTGCCACGTTCGTTTCCTCGTTTTTCCATCCCTTGCTTCTAGCCTCGTCGCCCTTATGCTTTCTTGAAACACGTCGTATCTACGAGAGATGGAGAGATGAACGAGGCTGGACGAGGGCGATTACTTTAAATCGGAACGACGCTCGTGAATGTCTCATTCTGCTTCCGCTACTCGAACGGAAGATGAAATATTCTTGAAGACGGAGCTCCGTCTATGTGCGATTGGGCTATTCCAGACGGACGGTGAATTTAAAGCCAGAAACGGACTTTCAGAATGAATTGGCGCGAGAGACGCGGTAATGAGAGGAGCAAGCTCTGAATTAAGAACGATTTTTAGTCAATAACGCGTTGAATTTTTAACTGCTGGTCAGCAATATGTTATCCGATATTTTATTTCTTGCAAAAGACAGCTTGACGTTCGTATATCGGTATCATTTCCAGTATTATGTCATGCAGCAGTCTTGTAATATTGATTTTTATTAACAACTCGTTTCAACAGCGGAGTTTCGATTGAAAAGAATGACTAATTTTTCGCTTTGGTCCAGAACGTAACGTATCAGGTCCCGAGCAATCTACTTTCTAAAATGTAGTTGCCTGCAGCAGCGTACTTCGCATATACCACGGTTATTTCCCCTCCCCTGCACCCCCTCCCCCCGTTCTCTCCTGCGAGATATCGTTCGCGAATTTCGTTTCGCAGTCGACTCAGGTGGTCTCGGTCGGACAAGTATTTTAAAACCGCGGCGCGACCCCGACGATCGAGTACCGTGCCCAGTTCGCCGGTGGCTCGTTTGAATTTTAGAACGATAGTGGAAACTCGTGTACCTCGCACGACTCGTGAATTTAACTTTCCGGCGAGTGAGCGGGTGGGCCGAGTAGGTGGTGCCGGGCGCGAATTAATTCACGACCTCCTGACAAACCGTTTTCCGCTGGTTTATACCGCTGTATCGCCGACCAGTACCTTTCCACATCCCTGTCGCGAATATCTTTCGACGTGTGTCAGGGGAATATCTGTCTTATTATCGCGAAACTCGAGAGATATTTAGACGTCAAACGTTACGTCCGTGCCGTTCCGATTACGCCACTCGCGTTCAACTCGCGACTGTTAAACGTATCTCGGAGAGGGGCGGCGAGCCTCTTCGATATAACGATCGTCTCGAAAATAATACGCGGTAGTAGGTTGACACTGTCGTTTCTATTGCGATCGGTTTTCCGCGAGGGAAACGAGGAGAACACGCTCGATGACACGCAGCGAACAGACCGTACCGGGAGACTTGCTGAGAAGCGGAAGAGGAGGATGGGGGGTGGAAAAACGGCACGGGACCCCAGACGAAGGAAGACGAGCTCGACGGTGACAAGGAACATGAACGATGGGCGCGACGATGGTGCCGGTGAATTTGAAAATAAAATTTGACGTTTTTATTGAAATCCGAGGACGGAGCACCCCGCGTCGTGTCGCCGGCGCATATATACGTGTAATCCCTCACGTCGGTGCGAGAGAGCCTCGGGGGGTTTAATAGCGCAGTTACGAATGATGGATCTTAACTCGAACGTAACCGTCCGCTGGATGTAATCCATTAACGTGCGATTTACTCACTCGCGAAGATAATGGCGCGGTATATTGAGAAATTCTTCTCGATGCGACAGGGATGATCGGCTCGCGGAAGCGAGGAATGAGAGGACGGTGGGAAAAGGGTGGTTGGCAGAGAGATCAGGGGGCTCGGCCCCAAAGTTGGAACTCTATCGCGGCGCATAGTCGGCGAATTGTTGTAGTATTATAAAGTCTCGCAACTTCGCTCATTACGAGCGACGAATAAACGGGAAAAAAAACTCTCTCTCTCTCACAACATCGCGACCTCTCGATTCCAACTTCTTGACCTAGTCTGCCGGCGCTCTCGCTCCTTCCACCGCGGCCCGATTTCTTCTCGGCATTACGGCGGAATCGCCGTCGGACGTCTCCACATCAGTTTGCGTTGTTATTTCACGTCGCGTTTAAAAGGGGGGAAAACTCGCTCCCGATTCAATCGTTTACGCTTCACCCTTCTCGATAAACGGGGAAAAGGAGACGGAAATCGTGGCACGAAATCGCAGCCCCTGTTTAGCACGTCGGTTCAGGCGCTCGTGTTACGTAGGTGGTAATTGCTTGAGAATCGATTTAGCCGCCTGCACTCCGGCGACGTCGCCTTAACCGATACCGTACGCCGCGAACGATGATATTCCTGTCGATAACAATTTACCCCTGATACGACAATCTGAAACACGCGTCTTTCCCGCGCGCCATGAACTCAAACGAAGCCGATGAAACAATGCGCAACAATATGACGAGATAGCGTCGACAGGATCGTTCGATTCGAAGCGGAGAGACGCCGGATCATATAAAAATAAAGCGGATTCTCTTATCGGCGAATCGAGGCGATAGCGCTCCTTTTAGAATTCTTTTGTTCAATTTTGCGGACACTACACGCCTCTAAGCACCATTATGCACCAGTGTGTTCCAAAGTATGAATGAATTTTAATTTTGTTTGCGTGTTATTTTACTTATATTTTCTTTTTCTCTATTTCGTCTTAGTTCTCTTCTTTCTCCAATCATACATATTCACGAGTTAACTGGTACACAGAAAAAAAACATTCTTATTTTAAAAATATCTTTATTTTTGATATGTAAATCTTAAAATGTGAGATTGTATAGCGTTAAACGAAGAAATATTACTTGCATCAAAACATTTTATATAATTCAATAAAGAAAATTATAGTCTTATTATTCAAAAATAGTTTTTATTAATGAAAAGCAAAAATTATTGGATAGAGAATAACAGTACTTTCAAACCAAGAATATTCATATTATAAAGATAATACAGTTTAATCTTATTTTAAAATTTAATATTCTCTATGTGAATACAAGTAATGTCGAACCAATGTTACCATGGTACAATGAAGAAACTCAGCGCGCGCGCTGAGCGCGCATATTGTATTCTTTATATGACAATTACAATATTCAAATTAATTTATAATATTCTTGAAATACAAGAATATAAAATTAAAAGAAATTTAAAGAAAATAATATTTTCTTGCTTATATATGAAACAATGATAGTGTTAATTTAAATATATTTGTCTTGATTGAAGACCTTTTTTTTCTGTGTAGGCATTAAAACAGTAGCCATGCTGGCGCCTCACCCTTTGCGTATTTTCTTTCTTTCTTTCTCATGTACATGTATCTTACGTAATCTTGTTCGTACGCAATAAATAAATTTAAATTAAATTAAATTAAATTAAATTAAGACCCCCTCGATCTATATTTTACATTACCTCGAATATATAATTTGCACTTTCCATCATTCGTGTCGCGGTCGATAACTTTATTCGGCTTGCATAACGTGAGCTCGCTGTTCACGTTCGCGTTTAAGTGCCGAAAATGTGACGGGAGAGAATTCTCGCATACGCATGTCGCTTAGAAGAAATGAAATGAAACACGCTCGGCGAGCCGTGGCACTATTGTTATGCAGTTAAACGACAAGGTAATCCGCGCGACGGTGAACACAAGTGAAGACGAGAGAGACGGGAAACCTGCTTATTCCTATGCGGTTAATGCACCGTGTAACGTAATACAGCTAAAACGAGATACACGATTAAATCCCGGTTTCGCAAAAATCCCGAAGTGATTTCAATTAATCATCCGTCCCGCTGGAATTTCCGCGTTCAACGTGACCGTCGCGGGCGACGCAAAAATTTACGGAAAACGAGCTGGAACATGACAAACGATCCGTTAACTTCCCGTCCTCGTTTCTTCACTTGATCGTTGCCTTCGCTGTAGCTGTAAGTGATATATATTCGGGCAGAAGTGGCGGGGCGCGGATCGTTTCCGCGCGCGGAAGATAAATAATCTCTCGGAAATGTGTGGCGATATTCGTTTTCGAGTGCCGAGGGCGGCGGAATAATAAGCGAATATTTTCGTGACACGTAATTTCGTCTGCGAATGCCATCTCGATGTACGATCTGCTCCCACGGGGAAGCTGGCCGGAATCTCGATAACCGCGCGACCAATCTGCTTGAACCTGCGCAGGGTCAGTGGGTCAACCCTCCGTACAACAATTTCATACATTCCTGTGGCAAATATCTTCAGCAAAAACCTCGTTTCCTCGATCGGGGAATATCCCGATTATCAGCGATGAAATATCGCTCCCGTTTAAAAGTCGCGCTCATAATAACGTGATCCTTTATTTGTAATATCTTTAAAACGCATCCTCTACGCTTTATGCTTCATTGAATTTGCCATATTTCATCGCGCGTGCTCTGTATTAAAATAATAATTTTAATTACATCACACACACACACACACACACACACACACACACACACACACACACACACTTCGAAATCGACCGCGCGGACTCATTCCATTTACATTGCAAACCCTTCTTTGATAAAAATCACGAATATTCTCTTTGCCGATCCGCGCATTCGCGTCTGTGTGTTCGCGCTGGTTTCAACGCGCCATGAATTCATGCAGAAAAAAAATGTAATAAAAATCGCGACTTGATTGCACGTGGCCGTTTGGGACACGCGTAGTACCAGCCACCAGCTCGTTACCGCCATTTTTACGATTTTAGGAGAATGCGGCTGATTGTAGTTTCGTTGAATTACCGAGTTCGTCTTCTTTGATATCGGAACCATTAACCCTTCGTGCTTTTTTCGTGCTTTTTACAAAATTGCAGACGAACACGTTTGCCATCCGACGCGAGGAAAAAACTCGGCACGTACGGAAAACATTCTCGAATCCGATTGATGCCCGAGGCAAATGTAACTTCCGTGTGGTAAAAAAAAAAGACAAAATCTGTTGTAAACCGACTTTGACAATTTTACGTGAGATGCCGACAAGTTAAAAGAAAAAGGACACGTTGCTGGAAAAAATGCTTCTAGCCACACGCGACTGTAATATGGCAAAATCTTTCTTCGCGGCGCTTCGTTCGCGCGCACGCAAAGCCGCGAAGCCGTGTACCTCGGTGGCGCGAGCTTAAAATTAACTCAATTAAAATTGCGGTGAACACACACTCCTCCGCCACTTTGGTTCTTCCACCTTCGCGCGCGCAAACACGCGCATACACAGAGCCGTCCGTTTTCCAGCCGGTCCTAAAATTATCGGCGCAGTCTAAGCGCGGCCCATTGATTACCACCGGTAATTGCCATTACAATCTCTATCCAGTCGTGCCCAATCTCTTCCACCATCCTCGCACACGGGCTTCAGTGGGCCCCGCGGTGCGGAATTCAAAACTGTACTCTCTTCATCGTGACGGTAACGAGCCGCGTTCAAAGTAGAACTTCTCAATTGTCGTGAATAACGATAGCGAGGTGCGCGCGAGTGGATCGAAACTTTGACCGCATGAAACAGTAATTAGGGCGGATTTTGTCCTAATTTATCTCACCCGGGGATTCGATGGGGTAAATATATCCACGGGGAGAGAGGAAAGAACCGGGTTAGAAACGGCGTGGTACTTTGCCACCGAAACATAGGGAAATGAATTTATTTGTCGACCGTATGCGTTTTACGTTACTTCTATAACGACTGAGTATATATACAAGAGATTTGCATAAGAGGCAGATGCATGTACGTAACGTCGCAGGCAAATTAAACTCCATATTTGCAGAGGCGGACTGTTACACGTGTACGACATTGCACGCGAAACTAGACTTCCTATTTGCAGAAATGGACGGCTACTTCGATCTCTAAAGCGGCGTTGTATCTGTAACTACCGGCGTACTCTACGATTACGTTTCGCCTGCGAGCGATGCTTCTCTGAGATACACCCGCGCGCGTGTGTAACTCCCGATTAGTATCGCGCACGGTATCGATCTTACGTTACACTGATATGAAGAGGGTAATCTATGTACCGCGCGTACAAAAATGTATCTCTGACTTTTTATTGAAGGCGAAAATAAGAAAAAAAACCGCAACGTTGAAACGTCCCATTATTTATTAACTTAATCATTTGATTTGAGGTTTAAATTTGAATCTTATATGCAACACGTTTAATATATAGTCTGGCATGTGACTATTAATATTTTATTTTCTCGAGAAACGCGGTCTGTGAGAGATCGAGCTAGAACGTTAATGAACGAAAATACCTGCGAACACACATGCAAAGATACATACTTTTGCCCGGCGATAAGTTTCACGTCTCCGAGACACTACCAAGTCAGGCAATTAATGAACCTAATGCCTAGTGATGAAATGAGACGCGTGCTTCACTCAATAAACGAGATGAAATTTAGCTTCCTTTCAGAACTTCATCATACGGGCTTTTAGTATACCTTCGCCTTTCGCTGCATCAATCCATCGTGACGCGATACTCCGATAAAGGATGACTTCATTCTCTCGCAGTACGTCGTGACCGTTAATTACGTAATTTCAGATTTTTCATCGACTTCGTTTCACTCGACTGATTAAACCCGATAATGAAATCTATAACAAATAAATTCCGTGTATTTCGTGCCTCTCTCGCGTCCGCATGAAAACCGATTTTGCAGATTGACGAATAATTGCGTCGAATATTTCTACCTTCCCGGATTCACGTCAATCCTATACAAGATAAAAATATATTGAAACTTGCCAATATTAACGTCTTATTCTATATTCTGCAGAAGAGATACACATTCGATGACTTGAGCTAATTAGTTTGGAATAATTTTTCTATATCGCGAATTATATGGAAGAAAGCAATCTATGTATCGTACAAAAAATATATCGCTAATTTCTTCCAATTTTTATTAAAAGAAAGAAAAATTTTTTTATTATTTTTTAAAATAAAAATAATTTAATTTAGAAAGAATTTTAACAAAGATATATATTTTATAAAAAATCATTGATCTCTCTAAGACGTCATAAATCATATTTATTTCACTCATTTTTTTCTGCCAAAAAACAAGGCGAACGTCCCTCTTGGTTTCTGATTTATTTATCGCGGATATGGCCTCTATTTTGACGTCAGCGTGGTCCCAGGTTCAATAAATAATCTTCTCTGCCAAGTTATAGAGGGATTGCCGAGTGATCGGTATGGATCCTGGATTAAAGAGCAGAGAGAAAATATACCAGGTGTGCCGTCGCGCAAAAGTCCAGCGAAATATCGCCCCCTGAGTCTCGTAGAAATTAAGCTCTCCGGGGTGTCGTCGCCCGTCGCGGATCGTCGCAGATCGGATGATGCACGACATGCTATGATCCCCATTTAATTTGCCCGGATACGTAGCTTTTCGAAGTAAATTGGACTAAATTATCGGCGATGCCATTAAATGTTACGCGAACATTACCATGCTCGCCACATCGTCATCCAAATGCGACGTTTAATTGTTATTACACAGCGGTTGCATTACGCGCAATTTGGAAGAAGGACATTGATCCTTCCTTTAACCGCAGTCGATTAAACGTGGAACGTTAATCAAGCAGCACTAATTAACGCTAATACAACATAATTTTTAATTATGTCAATATTAATTTTAATCAGAATTCTATAACAACATTATACGTTATTATTTTTATATTTAATTTTATTTTAATAACATTTTTAGATTTTGCGAAATTTGATCAAGCATTGGGAAACTTGAGATTATTCACACGAAGTGATGTAATCACGAAACGTGATTCAAATTGCGTTTCAAGCAATTTGGTACGAATTCTGATATATTGCATATTGAATAATTTACCGTAGAGTACGTAATTTATCTTCATCTTTCGTATTAATGTGATTACGAAGATTGTAAGTATCTACACTCGACGGAAAGAAGTATCTAAAATTACGATTTTATAAATAACGAGTGAGCGCGATTCTCTCCAAAGGGAAGGACGCACTTGAAGAAAATGAATTGGAAACGAATAACATCGAGGAAAGCAATTCGCACGCTCTCGCGCATCGACTTTGATGCGGATTTAATTAATCTACGCCCGAAGCTTAGTCCGTGCGCGCGCAGCGTCAAACGAGCTTAACACAAGGGGCTTTCTGCGAGGCGTTTTCCATGCGAAAATCCTACAGTGATATCTCCTCGACATTCCCTTTCCATTCCGAGCCTCTCCCAAGGCTGTCTGAAAAGGAAAAAGGAGAGTAATAAAAAAAAGAGAAAAGATAGGGAGATCAAAAAGAGGAGTAAAGCGACCAGGAAACCAGAGTGAAATGCCACGGCGTCGAAAATAAAAGAACGAGACGAGAGTGTGCACCAAAATAGAGAAGATAAAAAAAAGGAAGAAAGAGAGAGAGAGAGAGAGAGAGAAGTCGGGAGACGCGCCGAGCATCGATTGATTGGCACGCTGACGTGCGTGGCCACGATGGATGACGCTTTATTTTCCACGGGTACACCCCGATTATGGATTGAAAAGCGACCATAAATCCTCGTGAATACTTTACAGGTACGTTCCGGCAGGTGGAACGGCGGGTAGGGGGAGAAAATTTCATCGCGGCGTTGTGCCATCACGAGGGTGGAGGAGAAAGGACTGGAAAGGGCAGGGGGGCACGGCCGGATGAAGAAGACGGGAAAAGAGGAGAAAGGCCGCACCTCGGGCCAGCCGTCGAGGTGTTGGCGGGAGGGATGTTACGGTGGATGCCCCAAAATTGAATTTGCCGGAACGCGCGGGTACGTTTGATTAAGTGCCCCCGTCGGGGAGCCGTGCGTTATCATGCACCCGATAACGCTGTCGTTCTCGATTTTTGATCGTTCCCCGCGATGATCTGCCCTGCCGCTCGCGCTGGTCGTCTCGCTGCTCTACCTCAGGAAAACAAAATTCGCTCAACCGCCTCGCGCGATCGCGTTTTTCTTTAACGGGGGATTTTCCTTAATGCGGTACGAAGATCCTCTGAGGCTGTTTCGGGGATTTTTGTCGGAGTGTACAGCCGGCGGTGCATTTCGGTGCGAACGCCGCAATGGCTCTCGCTAAGCCCCCGATAAGCTGCGAGCAACGCGAAGAAATTTCCTTATGGATGAACAGACAGGATAATATTAGCGAACAAGTATATCGAATTGGTGCATATCTAATTGTACAAATATGTATTCGGTGGTAGGTTAACGCGCGTATGACTCGTTTATGGCTCGTCGATGCTGAGATCGCACCGAATCGCGAGAGCACTTCCCGTTTAAACAATTTTTTTCGAGGCTCGAGTCGATCCTAGGATCGCTTGTAAAAAAAAAAACGATCGGTACTACGAACCGTGAAATCCGCGTTGAATATTTCACGGTTCAGTAGATATACGTATATTTCTCTTTCTAGCAAATATCGTGCGGCGAACCGGGGGATGTTTCGAGGGAGAAAGAGCCGCGTCAGAGTACGCTCTCGTATACACATATCGTTAAACGCAGGATTCGCAGCGTCGAGTAAACTCAACCCGGAGATCCTTTAGTCGATATATCGAGTAGTAATATTCTACCTAGTCGTAAAATGCGTATTTCAAAAACACTGAAGCAGTGACTTTTTTAATTAAAAGAATCGATGAGAAACGTCGATATGTACATCGCGCGATTACAGTTGCCGAAAATTATCCCGGATCAGCAAAAACAAGAGTCGAGGCGCTTTACCCGAGGCCGCATAATTTACGAAAAAGAGTTAAAGATGAAGTGAAATGAGCGAACGAGAGGAGAAAACGGAGAGAAGCGCGATTTGTAGGGAAGAAAGAGAGGAGAGCGAGTGCCACCAACCTCGTTGATAAAATGCCGGATACGTTCGACGTATGCGCGTAACTTCCAAAATAATGAAAAAAGCAAGAGAAATATCCTGGCCGGTTTATCCGACTCCGCTTCGATTTCGCGAAAGCGAATATTCCGCGAAAAAATATCGCCGCGCTTAATCCGCGAACGATCATAGCTACACGCCGGTGTAGCCGATACCGAGCACGTATCCCGTTGCAGGTACGCTGAATTTGTTCCAAATACAAAGAACCAAAGCAGAAAGCCAGTGACGGATAAATGCATAACTCAAGTGACATAAATATCTTTGACATCCGGTGTCCAAATGCTTGCTGCTCTCGTGAAACCTTAATAAGGCCTGTACGATTCGTGAATCCCGCAAAAGTTACGTTACCTATTTGAACAGTGTCATGAAATGATAAAATAGGCCACAAATAGCAAATAACTTTCTCAAAAAGTTAGCTTTATTGATTCGACTATCTTCAATTATATTTCTCTATCTTGTAATTCTTGTAATTCTATAAAATTAAAGTTATTTTTATTGTTGTCTACTATATTCATACACTATATTAATTTCATTGTGCTAAGATGGTCTTCCCGTAAAAAGAGATGATAATAGCAATAAAATTTAATGTTTTATATAACCACACACATATAGAATAAAAAATGGATATTTATTATTATACATATATAATTAAATATAAAAAAAAATATATATATATACATTTGTTATTTAATTATGTATATTTAAAAAAATTTAATAATCGTAATTCATTTTTTTATTTTTTATTGCTGCATAACGCCGCTTATTTCATTTTTCTGTTTCTGGAACTAGCACTTATACAAATTTTCCTTTCTATTGCAGTTCCACCGGAGCAGCCAACCATTCTGGATCGATGGGGCCGCATCTTGAACGGCACAGCTGGCCCTTATGAGGAAGGCGATACACCCTATCTCACGTGTCGCGTCACGGGCGGTAAGCTAGCACAAAATACAGCAATATAATATGTATACGCTGAGAAACGTTTATCTGCCCTCGCTAACCGTGTTGCGACACATCTATACTTGTCTATACGGAGTGTAGACAACCACCAGCGACACCCTTTATCTTTATGGGCTCTTTGATTAATTAAAAATCGACTCTCCTGAAAGAAATAAAAAAAAGAAAGCAATCAATTAGCTTTTAAATTATGTGTGATTGAAGATTAAGACAAGTTCGTACGACTGACGTTTGATATACGCGCCGAAAGGGATAATATACGCGGTTCCGAGGAAACCTTCCGAGAATAAATCAGCAAGTTTCCACCCCCGCACGTTCCATCTCTTCCCCCCTCTTTCTTTCTCTTTCTTTTTGACATCATCGGGAATAAAATTCTTCCCCGTCCCATCCCGAAAACTCGCGGCGAAGTAAGATCTCCCTTTTTCCGTCGAGTCCCGCCTAGGTCACACGCGGCGCATTTTTGAGAGTCGCTCGCAGCAACCTCGCCGCGAAATCGTTTGGGAAACTTCGATCGTGGTCGGAGTCGTTGGTGTGTCGCCGGTTATTAGATCAGCCAACTTTTTATCGACGACCGTGGCTAAGTGAAAAGTTCAGTGAAACGCGAGGATGGCCGTTCTATCTCCCTCTCTCTTTCCCATGCCCGCAGCCGAGTGCGGGGAATCCCCGGGGTTACCTAGACTGATGCGTGGTAGATGGAGCACCAACGGGGGACGAGGGGAATTGGATGGAACGGGACAGGGAGCCACCCGAGCGGCGCTCCCCGCTGTTTACTTTAGCAACTGGATCTAAATTTCTGTTTATAACTGCGGCAACTTCTTCGGCCGCCTTAAAAGATTATTTCCAACCCTGCCCCTACTTCATGGAGTTCAACCTGGTTGCCACCCGTCCTCAATGCCCGTCGTTCTGTCTTACGGAGACGTCCTTCGAGCTCTCGCCGTGATTAAGCACCGTACGCCTCCTGCCCCCCCCCCCTTCTCGGGTCCGGAATATGCCGAGGATGAAGCGTCGTTGAAGATCTTAAGTCGCGTCGCGGCAAAATTCGGCGAACTCGAGTCGCGCCGAGTGCAGTCTCATCTGCTGTTTGAATATTTATTACCGCTGTCATGTGTCCTTCTCTCTTTCTCTTTCTCTCTCTCTTCCTTTCTCTCTACTCATCGTTATTTAATTGTTTCCATTAAAATGCGACATACTTTACAGATAAACACCGGATTTATGAAAATGTCAGGATTTCAGCTCGAGTTAACGCTTAACAATATAGATTCGCAAATTAATTAAAATCAAAAACTATTATGCAGTGTCACGTTTACATCACAATTATTCATATTGCAATTATTACGATTGAAATTTTAATTATACTTTAATCATTCCTTAATTACGTCCAGTTACGCTGATTTGGCTGTTCTTTGATCATGTCCAATATGCTTATTACGGCTTAGTTGTCGCAACGATGCTGAATCCTATTTGTCTCCGCGGAATTACACAAATATGTTGAACCGATGTAATCCGTCAACGGCAAATTCCTATCGAAACGTCCATCCGTCGGTGAACAGCGTTATACATCACGATATATTGTCCGTCCTTTCGCTAAAACCGGAAACGGAAATGAAAAAGGGGGAAATAAAAAGAAGGAAGATATTGGTCGGCTTCGTTACCGCGAGAGGAGATGAATCCCGCTATTAGAATCGTTGGCCGTCCTCGAGCGATCGTATTAGTCATCGTTGCCAAATACAGGCAATGGATAACGGCGGATTCGGTGCCCTTGTTCATCGCGGGTACCGCGCGTTTCGGCAGATATATATATATATATATATATATATGTACATATATCGAAATATACAAAGCCGAGGGAATATTGCCGTATGCAGATTCGATGGGAATTGCATTCACGCTGCGCATCGATCAAACGCATCGTGGCGTATAAATTGAATATCGAGAAGATCGGCTTATCCTTAACAATACATTCGGCGTCGCGATCCCGAAGACTCCCGTCGCCGCCGGACGCGCGAATCCGGCGTTTTAATTTAATTGTAAATAACGCTTACGAAGGAGGAGCGAAATCGATCTTCCCGCGTTCAAGTGTCGCGCGGGGCGAGCGAGGATGCTTTCTTCTCGTTCCTTTTTCCTCCCGTCCTCTTTTTCGCTTTTAAGGTAGTTCTTTCCCAACTATGCTAGTCAAAAATTAGACTTGATCAATAAGGTTCAATAGACGATTCTTTTATATGAAATTCAAGAACAGATTTTTAAACACTATTGCTTCTCTTAGAATATTAAAAACCGACAAAAAATAAAAAAGAGTTACAGAAAATAAAATAGTATTCTGAATTGCGTAGTGTTCGCAGAGCGTAAATATCACTGCAGCGCGACACCAAAGAGTGAGCCCAAAAACAGGCCTAAAATCGCCCGTTTCGTGGACATCGAAATTTGAGTCGATTTCGGCGG
>NJRP01000066.1:529132-568190 GCA_003063835.1 Aphaenogaster floridana
GTGCATTAATAAATATATAAAAAATTAAAATTGTCTGCCTTATAGTTTTCTTTAAAAAAAATTCCAAAGAAAGCCTTATTTTTAGTGCGGTTACACGAGACTGTACCCTTAAAGTAATGTCAACCGAGAGATGGAAATTGGCTCGCGTATTGCGTGATAAAGATACACGATTGCAAGTAAATTGCTGCCGGCTATTCGCGGAATTTTTTTTGTATATCTGCAAATTGCGCGTAATGATTGGTCGTCAGTTTTCAGCTATTGTAGCAATAGACATCCAGTAGCCGGCCGGTTTATTCCGATATCATTCCCGTTTGTCTGTGTTTCTGTGTGGAACAAACGAATGTTTCTCTCGCCACTCCTCTACATTTTTTTTTTCGACTATATAACACTGCAAAACACTCTCCCTATTTCCCTGGAGCGTACGTATAAGCTCGCTGCTCCGTTTATCGAGTACGTAGCCCGGATAAAAACGAATACACATTTATTCTTCCCCTAATCTTCGTTCGATGCGGCGCAGCATCGCGGCGAACGTCGCGAATTTTCCGACGGCCGATGCCGCAAAAGCGCGTATGCAAGCGCGTTGCTGTAATTGCGTAATTAAACATTTAATCAAATTGATTCACCGGCCGCAGATAATCATAATCTAATTTATACCGATAATTAAATATTTGCCGTTCTAGTAGATTGCGTGATGATGATTCACATTTGGAATGAGTTATATATCCCATTTGAAACGCGGTCTGTACACACGCGTCAAAAACGTCGCTGTATTTACAGGATTAATACAGTAATATTAACCACGTTGATACATTGTCCCCGCTTATTGTCTCGGTGGAAAGTCGAATTTCAGCTGGGGCACGTTTCCGCGCGGGGCAGCGGCGCGGCGCGGCGCCTCGATTGTAAAAATTCATTGCGCTCACGCTGCGGTATTGAAATCAAACGCCGGGGGATGATAAGAACGCGCGCCAACAAGGGAGAGCATCGGCGAAGGAATTTTTTGCGATGCGAAACCGTAGGAAATATTCGTCGGACACCGCGAAGAGTTTTTACTGCGGAAATCGATATTGGCCGACCGGCCGGCCGGGAGAACTATCGGCGCCACGATTCGAATATGATAGCGCATCTCCGTGGGGGGAATCGGAAAACATAATCCAGTTCTGGGAGGGATGTGGGGGGAGGAGGGTGCGAGCACGTAACCGGAAAACTCATAAATCGCGAAAGTTCCAATCGAAAATAAGATACGGCGCGATAAATGTATTTTGTTTCATTTTAATTTAAATTATATTAAAGGTCCAGGCTTATAAACAGCATCATTGCTGATGCCTCGCCTTTTGAGGTGCTGCTCTCAATTACACTGCGATCATATGTTTAAATGTATACTTTTGTTCTGCACGTCAATAAAGCTATTATTATTATTATTATTATTATTATAAATAAAAATACGAGATAATGCCCGGTTTCGCTCGCTGGAGATGCACACGTGAAATAAAGAACGTTGCAGCGCTACATGCAGCATTTAAGTACAGAATCTTCCACCGGGAAGCGCGGGGACGATTGGCCGGTCGTAGCCGGGTTCGATAAGAAAAAGCCCCGCTCGTATATAAATGTCGCACATAAACGTCCGCATAAACGTCGTCGTAAATTTCCTTCGACTCATAATCTGAAATAAAATTTACTGCCGACGATGAGCGGGGCCGCCGTTTACGAGCGTAAGTAATTCGCCGTACAGCGATGGCTAGCTTCTATCAGCGGTAATCGGCGAACGACATAATTGTACGAAATCGCGCGCTGCCGGAATGTCTACACGTTTACGGGAAAATCCAGCGATGGAAAATCCAGCGATGGGAAATCCAGCATTCAATAATGCAACAGTCGATAAAACCCCGGATATCACGGGAACGACGAAAATATTGATATTGGAGGCGTAATAACCGTAGCTATTGGTTCGGCGAGCCGAAGACGCAAAAATCTCCCTACGTACCGCTGCTTTTATATTTCCGTAATACCCTTTTTTACCGCTCTCTGATGTCGATATAGGAAAAACATTCCTCGATCCGCAGACTCCTTTGCGAAATATCCCAGCGCGCGCTTTTCCAAACTTTTGCCTCGATCACTATATGATTATGAGCGCAGTGACTTCGTTATTATTAACCCTCTCAGTACCCACACTTCAAAAAAATCCCTATCTACCCACACTCGGGTATTCCTAACCCGCGTTTTCTTTTGCTCGTATTTCGGGTTGTGCATCGATTTTAATTCATTTTTTTTAAATCGATAGTTTAAAGACTGAAAAAAAAGGATATTTGGGTGAGAAAGTCAAGGAAGTCATAACACAAAAGATATTTTGCAATAAGTAAAAAGGGATCGGGAAAAATGCCGCAACTTTGAAAATCGGCCGGGTTACGCCAACCTAGTGTGGGTACTGAGGGTTAAAGAGATCTTTATCTCCCTTGCATTTAAAAAAGACATCTGCAGCTACCGAGATCGTCGTGAAGACGCCACACGCGACGAGAATATCGCGATCGGGTTTAATCAAACAAGGAGTCCCCTAAATCATGACGAGACACGAGGGACGAGGGTGGCGGGGGGTAAAGCAGCCGAGTCCGCCGAGAGGATCCACCGAGTCCCCGACGTAGTAGGTATTTGCTTTAAGCGGAGTTCGAACCGACGGTAAACTTGTTAGATGCCGACCCGGGGCGCGCTTGCGGACCCGGTCTTAATCCCGGAAGATATCGTCCGGTATCCGCGGATTAAAATCCGCACTTTAGTGTCCTCCCTGCGTCGCCCCGCGCGGCGCAGATAGCCCCGGTTGTCGCCGGATTCGAGGGAAACGAGCGGCCGGGGGTGAGAGGGTGCGCGTCGCGTCGCATCCCCCCCCGATGTCGAATCTGGGAAGGGGAGGGAGAGAATTGGAGGATAGGGTTCGAATATAGTCCGAACGGTTAAAGTCAACGCCAGGGGCGCGCCGAGATCTTACCCCTCCCCCCCTTCCCGCGACCATCACCGTTATTCCGCTCTCAACCGCCACGGTCGGCGACCGACCTCTCGCTCGTCCCTAAGTACTCATGCAAACGAGCGGCTGAGCTTACGAATTAAGTGGGACCGCCGCGTCGTTATAACGCGCCGTCTGCTCCCTGAAAAATGCTCACCGTCGAATTAAGCGTACAGCACTCCACGGACGAACGGGCTATTCGTTCCTTTTTCCTCTCCCTCCCCCCCTTCTCCCCGCCCCTCGGCTTTTTTCTCTCCCCTTTTTCTCCCTTCTTCCTCCGGGAGTCTCCTTAAGCGGCGAGATTGCGCGATTTGTATAATTAGCGGCGATGAGACCGAAGACTCTCGCACGCGCAACTACATTATTATCACGCGGCGTGGAACAAAACGCATAAACAGATATCTGGGAAAATACGGTCCACCCTTCGTTTCTCCTCGTATTATATATATATATATATATATACGTCGTGCTCTCGTAATAAAATACTCGTTTATACGAAAACATTTCCAAGTGTTGCTATAAATTTGCGGGAAACTTCGGTGGCAGTTTTGAGCGCAAGACAGTTTTGAACAACAGTATTTTTTGTGTGAAAATGAAGAACCGCGGCTTTTCGGACGGATGCTATACTGCGGGTGAGAAATCTAAATTCTCTCGACAGTTAGTAAAACTTTCGTCTGAAAGACGAAAATTCCTCGTTTGAGATCGATCCGGAAACGAATTGCCATTCATAACTGCCTCGCGTTTGAAATACCTCTCTCCTCTAAAACGTCTAGCAATATCTCGCTTTACAGATTATTGTTATCTGGTCGCACATCGAGTGTATTGGCATTCGGATAAAATTTGTTGATCGATTAATTTTTTAAACGAAAGAGCTGTTGACACGTCAAAATGTGCGCTTTTACATTTTTCTTTCAACGATTGCAGCTCCATGGAAGTTAATTAAAATTTAAAACTGTCTGGGATACGTGTAGATATGAGAAGCATTCGTAAATGCAAGAAACGGAGTCACAAGAAAATTCTTTTTCTCTTAAATTTATTACATTTCCGTCGCAATTCAGGTAAAATCTAATAAACATGATAGAATTAATTTCGAGAGACGGCAATATGGCGTTCGATAGACGGCGGCGCGCAAGAAAAGAGGAACGAAACGGGGGGGCGAGAACGATGAGAATCAGAAGCAACGAGACGGTTAAAACGCAATCAGGATTGGCGGGCATCGTGAATAACAATGATATGGAACTAATCTGGGCGAGAGGCCGTTCCCGCATCGGCTATGTGCGCCGTGTTTTCCGGCTGAAGATCAGGTTGCAATTTTAAGTGTCGCGTCGATGTTGCATCGGACCTGATTAAATTGCGTTTCCGGTGCCGCACGCTACTGTGAATAACAATGAAACGATGGCATTTGGATGGCATACTTTTCCCACACTCCCGAGGCTCGAGGAATTGCTCTCGTCTATTTTTCCAGCGATTTTGGTCTGAGTACTACTGTAGCTCATACTACGGTGTGTGTCAAAAAAAGTTTCTATAACAATATTTTATTCTGCACAAAATAAAAAAATTCTTAAAAAAATAATCGCATGTTAGTGTTAGATCTGAAATACATTTGAGAGAGAGAGAGAGAGAGAGAGAGAGAGAGAGATTTGTGTTGTTAAATTAAATTGATATTTTTACGATTCGCAATAAAACAAATCTTTGTTTATTGTATTTTTTTTTACTCTTGATAGAATTTGTAATTCCAATGGAATTTTTCAAATATTTCTTGGGACATATGTGGTCCAGTGATACCTATTGGATAGATTAATGGGAAATACACATAACTGTTTTTATAAACAAAATAAAATCCATTTTTCACAGTTTTGAAAATTTGAACTTTTCATGGCCATCGCTTCGCCAATACTGCTTCTACATGAATTTCCGCGGCTCGCGGAAAAGTACAAATGATAGACGATGTACTTTGCAACGATTTTTTTTATACTGCTGGTTCAGCTGAAAACATGGCCGACATGTACCCTAATAAAAAAAGACCTCTGCTTCAACGACTCATAACTCCGACAATTTTCAGTATTTTCTTTTCACGGTTTTTGTTTCTCTAAGTAAGTGTTATTACATAATTTACTGTGCAAATCGCTTTAAAGAATTATGGAGGTTTTAGTCAAACAAAGATTCAAGAAAATTATATATTACCTGAAAAATTACCTGTCTCCGATATAAAAAATTAGATGAAAAATGCTGCATGTCTCTTGTTATTAATCGGTAGAATTAACGTACGCGCTTAATAATTTTTTATGATACGCGTTTGTGAGATATTTTCAGACGCTTGATATGGAAATGAATTGCAACTCGCATGACATATTATCTATGAAAATCCATTTCTAAAAGAGAGAGAGAGAGAGAGAGGCGACTGAATACACATTTTCAATAGGTATGAAACGAAGCGAGATTGCGCAGAGCCCCGACACTATTTCCCGTAAGAGGAATTACCTCCGTTCGTATCCGGCGTAAGCCACGGTTACTCTCGTTACATGGTTCTCTCTTGATCACATTGTCGGTCCGTGTTTCACAATCCCGGCCAGGTAGCACAAATATTGGCGCGACGTAGACCGCAAAGATAAAGCTAATATCACGGTAAAATACCGATATCTCTCCGCGAGCGTCAAATCAACATTTTTCCCGATATATTTAGGAGTAAAAGTAGTCTAATCAGATATGCATCGCGCTAAAGTGACCATTAATATTTCAGCATCGTCAGAAGGTAACTGTATTACAGTACTTGTACCTCTTGTCGCGTCGTTTAAAAGATTTAATGAATTCACGATATAAAAATTGAATATCCCCGTTCATTGACTTTTTTTACCCTCTCTCTTTCCCTCTCCCTCCCCGTCTCTCTGCTTTTTATCAATGGATATTACTTCGCGAGATAAAACGCGGCTGAAACGTCATTAATAATTCCTCCCTTTATTTAGGAAATAAAGCATACTGTTTAACCATTTTAACGTGATAATAGGTGAATAGTTGAAAAAACAATTTCGTAGTGAGAGGACGCGTGGGCGAGCTGTATAATAACCGTGTTTACTTTCGCATACACTTCATTTCGATCTCGGGAGAGCCCGGACCCCGCGGATCGGCCGTGTAATCTCGTTTTTAATTTTTCAATCACTTTGATCGTTCCCGCCGCATATTCCGGCCCGTTATATAACCCGTATTTATTGGCCCTCGTCTATGTTGGTGCGCGCAGCGACCTATAACTTGCAGTTATCGAACGCGCGGCCTCGAGACCGAAGTCTCCTAGTTTTTGTTTGGCATACCGGTACCGAAAGCTCCGGGAGGATAAGGGGGCGAGGTATCGGCTAATTTAAAAGTTCCCGGGAACTCCCGTCTACCGTTCAGTAGCCCCGGCAAAGCTCGTTGCATCGTGTATACGATCTTCACCGCTCTCTGGCGAGCGCGCACCGCTGCGTCATCCCTTGCTCGTTTTTCGGCTCCAAATGATAGTTACGAGGGTAGGTATTGCATGCAGAGAGCTCTTGCAGAAGATAATTAATTCTAGGGGGGTAATTACGGAGGATGTGCTAGCTAGCGAAATTCTTGCGACAAACCAGATCGAATATATTTTGCCAGATAACGCATTATAAAATGAAAAATAAGATTAATGTCTTATTTGTTGCAGGTAAGCCGCAACCAATGGTTAGATGGCTCGTAAACGGCCGGGTGAAAGACGAGGAATACGAAAATAATGCTGGAGATGTAATCGAGAATAGGTATGATAATTTCTTTGGCAATACTCTCTTCTACAACTGTCTGTAAATATAATATTACGCGGGAAACTTTCTTTCTCTTATAATTATTCCTTCCATGCAGATTGGTTTTATATATGTATTTAACTCTAAATTTAACTTCTTCTTTTTGACAGATTAACGCTGCAGCCCATCAGTCGCTCTGACCTCGGGTCAAATTTTACTTGCGAGGCGCGTAATACGGACTTGGTGGATCCGAAGGAGACATCGATTTCCCTGGATCTTAATTGTAAGTGAATCCAAATACTTTTCTTCATTGTATAATTTAAATAGAACAGAATTCTCTTATCTACGAGAAAAGAAATATCCACGTGAAAGAATATTCCCGCAGTACAAATTTGCGTTTCTTTCGCGTTTAACAGCCGAATACTTTTAAAAGAACGGGAGACTAATGAAAGCAAAAATGGGAAATATAAATTCTTATCACGCGGCTAACAAATCAGAGGCCTCGCCCCTGAGCCTATCTTGTCTCGCATTAACGATAAAATCTACGAGACACCAAAAGTGGGCCAACATCCTTTGCTCCCTCGCCGCTGGGTGAGTCGCCTTTAAGGGAAGATAAGGCGAGATAAGACGAGAAATATATTAAATCCACCCTCCGGTCCCGCCCGGCTCGTTCGTCCCCTCCTGAGAAGGAACGAGAAGAAGCATGAAAAGCGAGACTATCCTCTAGGCTCCTCGAAATTAGAATTCTTCGTTAACCCGCCTAGGGCGGGTTAAAGGCGAGGTGTAGAATAGGGATAAGGTGACGGTCCTAATTTTCGTACTAAACCGAAAAATTGGTGAGTGGAATCTTATCTCGCGTCGTGCCTTATCCAATCGGGTCGCGACAGGTTTGCAACACGATGGGATTTTTGTATCGCGCGAGCTACCATTTTCCACACGACCCTTTCCCTCGATCGCTATCGGCCGACGATTCGATTGCCGGCCCTTGATTCGATTAGACCGTTATCCATCACCGACGTTCTCGTATAAGGATTCCATCTTACTCCTTTTTACGTGTGTATTATGGAAGCGGGATATTTCGCTTCTCCACGGGAGAATGTCGAGGACCGTACGGGGAGACGGTGATCGATACGTGTCCAATAATCAGGTCCTCCTAAAAATCACGGATTTTCGTCGAAGCTACTAACGAAATTGCAGGCCGGTTATCGATGAGCGAAGAGCGACCCCATCATAGCGGTGAATAAAAAAATTGCAGATTGAAACGATCAGAGAGGAAACCCTAATGAAGGAAGAGGAACGGGATCTAGTCTAAATGATGAACGCTCTTTGATTTTCGTTGCTTCGGCAAAGTGCCCGCGCATCCAATGCGTATTTATTCCATCGTTTCATTTTATTTACCGTGAAATAAAAACTAAAAATTGCGTTCTCGAACAAACAGGGCACGTTCTCCTGCACTCAGCGCCTCCGGGCAGCGCGCATCAATCGCGTGATTGCTGCATCGACGAACGCATCAGAGTATCTTAACTTTAAAAGTTGATTAAACTTAGCGAACATTATCGGACCAGGATCGTTGCTTCAACAATATCACTTATTCGTGTTAAAGCGCGTTGTATTCCAATATAATAGTATTTCGTAATCTCGCGTCACTTTATAAATTTATAAATTCACGTTTTTATATGAACGTCTGAAGCCAATGCAAGTTTTATGTTCATCTAATAGAATTGACCGATTTTTATATCAAATATTTATTTCTACGAAAAATAGTACACCGTTTCATTAAAATAAATTACTCAATTACGTAAATGGAGTAATAAATATTAAACGTCCATGTAAACGCAGCGTCAATATGTAAACAATTTACCAGTAATAAGGTAACGTAAAGATAATGAATAATAAATAGGTGCTACTATTATCGTGGAGTAAGTGCATCGCAAACAGCGTATGGAAATCTCTATTCGCAGTATTCATATTTCACGAACGAACGAATCGTATCTAGTCGACACCAGCGAATTGGAAACCTGGATTTATTGCCGTCAGAACGTCACTTCGCGAGCAAAATTTAGGACGATGCAATTTTTCAGCACACGGGTACACGAACGCAAGACTTGACGAAAACAGCAAATTATTAATAATAGATAAGAAACAATGACTGCGAAGATTGGCGATGTGTGAACAGTCGGTCACCAGGGGAGACGACACCACGTAATATACTTATGGCAAAATATTCATTCTTTCCGCAAAAATATTTGCCGAATAAATGTTCGTTGCGTCCACTCGGACAACACCGAAAATATTTGTTTAACTTATGCAATTGTTTCCACGTAGTGCGCAACCAATACGACGCGAAATAGCGTAGCTTCGTTCAGAAGTGAAGGGTGGCTGGAGGTCGGCAATTTATCATTTTATAACGCGGGATCCATTTCAGCGATTTGACACGAGCGTAGCTAGAACTCTCATATTTTTATCGGTCATTTTTAATTCCTTAAAACCGGGCAGTTTTCGTTAAAAATAAAAAATGTCGAATATTTTATGTTTGCATTATTAGAAAGTTTCAAAGCTGGCTAGATTAGTTGTTACATATTAGTATTCTATCTTTAAATCAAAATTTGTAAAATATTTATTACGTGGAGAATTTTTCAAAAGAACACTTTTATTGAAAAATAAATTCCTAACAAATCATTCAAGAAAATGAAAAATTTATGTATAATATATGCGTATTAATATCACACATAGAATAATTAATTTAATTAATATCTCAAATTTTTTAAATAATTGATTAACTTTTTCCTGATTAAATATTGATAATTTGAGAATATATTCATCGACGCTTTGCTTCAATTTTCGCATATATTATGTTATAAATTTTAATATACGTATTCCTAAAATATTTTATCAGATTTTAGCAAGTAGAACACCCTGGCAAAGCCCGACGTGAAAATTCAGCACTTTGACGTAGCTGGACAGTGTCTTGAAAATTTGTGTCACTTTTTTTCTAGTGAAACCTCTATCTGTGATCATAAGAAGACCGGGTAGGAAAGGAATCGGCAACGAGTCCCTCCTGGCGGGGAAGCGGTACGACATGGAGTGCGAGACCACTGGTTCAAGGCCACCCGCGGTGATAACCTGGTACAAGGGTCGGAGAAGACAGCTGAAGCACACGACGGTAAGGAAGAAAAATAAGAAGTATAACGACGGGTTGCGCGGATCCTCGACCTAGAAGCTGCTTCTTATCCCCCTCCCGTGGCTTATACCACGGGTATATCCCGTATCTTTTGTCCCCCCGGCACAAAAGCCGCTTTTTCCTGCTTTCTTCCGCGGCTCGTCACTTCCATTTTTGTTCCGGCACTTTCGTGAAACACTGATAGATACAGCCGGACTCGCACGCGGCTAATCCCAGAGGCGCGAACTTTCCCTCGGCTGCGATTCGCTTCGATTAATCAGAACCTATTTGCTAATACGTTGTTTTAACGCGATTCGATTCGTAATTCCCATGGTGCGCGGAGGCACGTAATTAACGGGTAAGCTGCTTATTATCCTCCAGTCGGGTCCCCGTTAATTAATCGCTGACTCTAGGAGTTTAAAAAAGACCGGGTGCAAAGATAACGCGATAACGCGTTGTCTGGCTCAATTTCGGTTGTTTCAAACTTTCATTTATAAAGCTTAGGGATTTTGCCCGGTTGTATTTTCTCGTAAATTTGTGGATTCATACAGATGCTCTCGCAGAGAGCTCTCACGCGATAAAAAGCCTTTTGATTAAATCGGAAATTACATGAATTAAATTTTGATTAGTACTTAACTCATTATTTTTTTCCACTCAATATAAAATTCTCACTCGAAGTAAGCGATGCAAACAGCGCCAATAGATAATAATTCTTTACTGAGAATCGAGAAATGCGTTATCCGTCGGTTCTAGCGACATAGCTCGGGAATCAGTAACTCTACCCACACGCTTGTAAGTGAATACTTGTCAGAGATATATTATCGAAGAGAAGTCTATTGTCAGTAAAAGTCCTCCGATATGCAGAATAGTTAAGGAAATCTCTTCTCGAAATTGCCACTTGTTCGCGCCAATTATCCTCGCATTTGTATCGGATTTGACAACGACACTATTGATACTCGAAAAAAATTCGACGATGACACGACTCTTCGGATAATCAAGATATATTTCAATACGCCGCGGCGTGAGATCGCACGATCGAGTCAATTTTCCGTCGAGAGTTACGTGCCGCTTTCGAGTTTGTTAAGAATGAGACGTTGAGCTGGCGCCGATGACGGCGCGAATGCGAGAAGGGACGCGGGGTTAAAAGGTCGAAACGCCCCGGGGAACCGATAACTACATCCCTCGATAGCGAATCTTTCCCTTGGGAGAGATTCTCGCGAGAAGAGTACAGTCATAAAGAGCCGGGAGGACCAGGACAAAGAAGGAAGACGGGAAAGCGAAAGAAAGGAATAGAAAGACAGAAAGGGAGAAAAAGCGACGGAGAGGGAGAGAGAGAGAGAGAAGAATAGAGAAAGGACCGGGAGCAAATAAAGAACTGGTACTCTGCCCAAACGGATTGGATTCGCCCGAGGTCGGAGTCACATCCGATTGTGATAGCGGGTTGAAAGCGAGTCGAAGAGAGGTTGAAAGGGACGGTGGTGTTGATGGTAGCGATGGTGGTGGTTGTAGCGGCGAAGATCGGAGCTTTCGAGACGCGCCGATTGAATTAAGCAGCCACACCTGTCGACTCCAGATATTTTCATTGGCGGCATGCTAATTGCCAATTAAGCTATACCGATTCAGCCGATTCCCGAACATCCACTTTACATTTACGTCTCTCTTCTACCGGGCGCCGCGCTGAGACTACCGAAGGGCGATGTCTACTCGCCGCGTTTAGCTAAACGAATGGCGGCGAGAAGCAAGTTGCGGAGAACACGCGAACGCTCCGGGCACCACGAGAAGCATTAATCTATCGTGCACATTGCATGACAATGCTGCTATAAATATCAAAATAAATCTGGAGCACTATCGCTCCACACAGCACGCACTAAGAGCTTTTTATTTTTCATTTATTTATTTACTTATTTTAACGGGATTAATGCTTTAGAAAAGGATGCAAGCGTTCCGACATTATTTGTGTAATAAAAAAGAATGTGAAATAGAGAAACATAATAGTAATTACAAGAATGAGTGCGCTAATAATCGTTAATAATTCTAGCAGAAGCGATAAATTATCACGATAAAGAAGTTAAGAATCACATAAGAGAATATTTGCAAAGAAGAAGACGACATCTTAGAATACAAGCAAAATCATTAATTCCGATAAAATCCATGCTAGATAAATTAGTTCTAAATTAATATAAGGACGAAAGAGCGAAACATAATATGACTTTTGTATCTGAGTGCGATTGCTACATTTTTCAAAAAAAATCAGTATGGACGTTCCTGTGCATTTTTTCTCGCCTTCGAGGAGGAAATATTGATCTTTCAGGGAGTGGCATCAGAAACTCCCTCCGGCGCTGTAACTGCGAGTTGCATAATACTTGTCAAAATGTTACGATACTAAAAGCCCTTCCCGCTAGACGCGGTCGTTACGAGAGCGGACGCACAGTGCGAAAATCCGCGTCCGGGCCGGTGGGAATATTCGACATTATCCGATAATGTATGTATCGTCAAGAGCACATTACTGCCTGGCTTCCTGGAGTGTCTGCTAAACTACATCCGAACGGAGCAGGGGCAAGGAACTCGGCCCGCAGGGAATCGCCATTTATTAATCACGGCGTAATGAATGAAACGCCAAATCGATGGGATAGATATGTCACGTGTAATTATGAAAATTAAGTTGCCTCCATAAATGTTTTAGCTCGGATCGTGTATAGATCGTCGGTATATCAAGTAATAATTATTAATCGCGTATCGATTTGATCATTAAAATGAAATTTTCGGGAGGTCCATATTTAATACTAGATCGCATTGCTTCGACCGTCGTCGGTTGAATTTCCAAATCGATAAAGTCACGGTACTACATATACGGTGTCGATTCTATTGACATATCCTTTAGGATGTGAAACGTTGTAGGATGTAGGTCAGTCTATTCATCGTAACTTATTTTATCTCGCTTACATCAAGGCGTAATAAAAATATCCAGCATTTTTATTTGAAATATAAAGGTAATCTTGATATTTTTAAAATAGGATGACATGTACAACCTGTAAATTATGTGTTTAGAGTAAAATAAATTTGATTAAGCTAATCGATAAATAGCAATATCAAATAAAAGGCAGTAGAAATCAAGTTATATAACGATTATTATATAAAACGATTATTTCGAGTTGAACGCGAATATATTCACGCGCATTGTTGTTTTATATTTAATTCCCATTAAATCTAATTTTTTTTCGTTTTTGTTTTATTCAGAAATATTTTATGTGAATATAACAATCGTTCGATTTTCTTGACGGTTTCTGCGCAATTATATTCCAAAGTTCGTCGTACTCGCATTTAGACTCGAATGGGAGTACCTCGGTCACGTCGAACGTTCTATAGAACTTCGCTAGCCAATGCCAGGACGGCTCGAATCGTGATAGTTAGGTACGCACGGCCCTGGGGGGCCCGGCATTATCGATAATCTGGAATCGGAGCTGTAACTTCCGCGCGTTGGCTCGCGTACACGCCAACGCGCCGCACTTTGGAGTCGGCGTTGTCTCCGGCGCCGTTGACGTGCGGCCCTAATTAATTTCACGTAGTTCATTAACGAACCCCGGCCGCAATGCTTAACGACGTTTTGGCGTCTCCGCGTATCGGGAGCTCCGAAGCGTATTCCCAGAGCGGGCGAAAACTCCGTTATACTCGCTGATTAGCGGTGCAAACGATTGCTGCGTGCATGCGCGTATGTACGTTTCAAATTAGATACGACGTTGTGACAACAATAATGTAAGAAATGAATTTAGAAACCAACGTATTACGACCCTCATTCATATATGACGATCTATTTTATATTTTATTTTTTTGTAAAAATATGACAGCCACAAATATAAATAATATATGTATTTATTATATATATATATATATATATATATAATATATATTATAATAAATAAATTAATGAATAAAAAATAATAAAAAAGTAAATATGTATATATATGTAATATTATAATATAAATTTCTGTCACTAAAAGAATTAACAAATCACAATAGGAGACAAGCAGAAACAAAAGAAAATATTAGAATTTAACGAGGAAGCATCGTTATACCTTAAATATACCTTAAATATCTGAAAATCTTGATGAATGACACAGCTGGTGCCTCCTTCTCTGCATTTAAAGTACCATCTATCCTCGTAATAGCGACCATCTTTATTTAGACATAAATCTACGTGTAGCAACCGAAATTAGCTGCTATTAAACATCGAGATAAAACGATATATACTGCGAAAAATAATTCTATCGCTTCGGCAAAATTAATCGTAACTGACCAAACAATCCAACGAAATTGAATATATCAGACTAACTACTTTATTAAGTACAATAATAGATTGTTTTTCAGCAAAAATTTTTACGCGATCATAAACGCATCGTTAAAATTACCCAATATGCTATTTTATTTTTTTTATTGTATACAGACACGTTTACAAACTTGTGGCAATAATTGGACTTCCAACACTTCATTTTGATTTAATGTTAAAAATCATCTGGAGACAGCGCGCGGTCTTCGTGCTTATCTATTATTCTATTACAAGTATTGCACCCTTGTTCCGGTTTTTCGATTATTTCCTTCTATACACGCGGCGAACGGCTCTCGCTTCTCCACGGTAAATGAAAAATAAGCGAAATCCCTGATCGGAATCCGCGCTGCTTAGGAGAGATTCTCGCCACGTCGGCAGGACTTGGAGCTTTTTCGAGCGTCCGAGGACGAATTCCCGACAGATGTTACCACGGTTGCTTACGGCCCGCCCCTGCGGAACCTAATATAACCGAAATTAACCATGGCGAGCGGCGCGTCGAATCAGATTTTTCTCGCTCTTTTTTTCGCCCCGTTCCGCTTTTCCCTCGCCATCTTGCGCCACGAAATTATACCGTGCGAGAACATTTCGAAACATTCTCTCTCTCCGCGAGATTATTATTTTTTTTTAAATTATACTTGTCCATCTCTTTCCATCCACCCCTCTTTTTTCCTCTGACGGATGCGAAACGGAGAGCGCGGCTGAAGTTGCGCGTGTTGCACCCTTTAATCCCTTCGTTGCTGGCGTCCATTTTAATGGAATACACATTCAATTTTGCTGGAATTTATAATATGTACATTTTTGAAAAAGAAAATATTTAATTCTTATGATATTTTGTTTTTTCAACCTGCCGTTGTGACTCATATTATTACGTTACATATATTTATTTGCAGTAATGTGAGTCGCGAAAGCACAAGCTTTCTTTAAATACAGCTCACATTTGCTCCTGTAATATTCTATAGTTTTGAAATCCCGTCCGTATCTTTCCTCTCTCTCGTGACGTCTTGTGCCAAATTCTCAATGTGCATATGGAACTCTGCCACTAAAGTTTTTCTTTTAGAGAAGATTCCTGACTTATTGTCATCTGCGGGTTTGATTCAAGCAAGTGAATCCACTGATAGCACTGGTGCATGTCATCCTAAACATATAAATTTAATAGCAGCTAAAGAATAAAAATCGGTCCAAGGACTACAAGATGTACTTTATTTTTTCTTCTTCTTGTTTCTCTTATTTGGTTTCTTCGGGCACGTACATTTCGCCGGCGTCAATATCTGTCAATGTTGCCACTCGGTACACTCGTATCTTCGAATGTTTCTCCAGATGTATCTTTATACTCTTAAAGTCACGCGTTTAGAAAAAAATGTAGTGTAAAATTATCTTTAAAAACTTGGAATTATATGATCCATTAAATATATTCTCTTTTATTTCACATTTAGTTTTATATTTTATTCACTATGATCAGAGATATTTTTAAAAATAAATTTAAAGTTTCCTTTTTTTTCATTATATTCACATATATTCAATCTATTATTCAAAACGAAAGAAAGGTTTATACGGATATAATTAAGCTCCGAATGCTATTGAAATAAAACGAATGTAGATTAGAGGTACGTTATATGCGGTATATGTATATATTTTCATTATTATGAATAACTATAATATATCGCAGCATGACGTAATATCGTAAAGAGCTAAGATATAGAATAGCTAAGACACAAAGATAGATAATATGTGAGACAAAGAGAAGATAAAGCAATAATCATCATTTATCGACGTTCCCAGCAGTATTACGTATTCATACAGTTACGAAATTTGGCCTATATATACTTATGTGATTAGCATAATGAAAGCGCGAAACGACTGACAATTGGGAGGCAGGATGGCGATTTCCTCCTGTGTTGGATTTTGTGAAACTTAACCGTTGTAAACTCGAATAGATTAACACAAGTAACAGAGATTCTGGCGACAAGTTTGATAAGAGCGAGGCAACGAATTGAATGCAAATGTACACCCTCAGCCTCTGAGTAGAAAATTAAATGTTAGCACAGAAGTATTTATCAAGTAATAATGACTGTAACAATGAGTTGATTATAGCAATATCAAATCATTTTTAAGATTTCTGTTCTTTATTTCATTTAGGAATTAGAACAAATTTTCAATAATTATTGAAGTAGCTACTTTTTAAATTGTTGTTTCTGATATAATACTAAATTAATTTTTTTCAGTACTTACATATATTATTACAATCTCATATACTAATGTGTTAAATATTATTTTATATTTTAAATATATATTAAAATATTAAATTATATAAAAATTAAAACTATAACATATTAAATATCTACATAAACCATTTATATATATATGTAAATCATTAAAATACAGAATTTGCCGTGGGTTACATGGTCGTGGCGTGGGGTTGTGCATGTTGCGTGGGGTTTGTAAGTCGCATGATAGTTGACTCCGTTGGAGTGTTTCTTTCATTTTTAAATCACATCGGCTGGTCACCAGTTTGGAGTTACGTCTGTATTGGAGTCAAACTTGACCAATATAAATTCTTACACGCTTGCAGGCTATGAATTGTTCGAGAAACATGGAATTGAGGCGTAGGGAAATTGAAAGACTGAAGAATTTATAAATTTCATATGATACTGTTGTAAAATAAATGTGATACTGTTGTAAAATAATAATAATGCTGTAAATGTTTTTTCTATCATCCTGTCGTGAAATTCAAATAACCAAAAAAACTTCGCTCGTTCGCACCGCCCCATTTTTGTCCATTACGCATGTCGGACAACTTAATTTTACCGAAATATTAATCCATTTATGTCGCTGATCGAAATACTTCGTCTGTGTCGGTGCAATCGCTTCCACGTCACGTCGTCGTGCGAGATTTGAATGACTTTTCGTCGTGAGAGATTGCGAACTACGAAACGCGTTTTCAAGAGATCGAAGCTTGACTCAGGCGGCATACCTAGTTCCTTAACAGAATATAGCAGTTGGCAACTAGGACTCTCGTCTGAGCGAAAGCGCACACACTCCATACTACTGAATGACGCGCGTGCTAATTCGCTTCCATGTCGTCTTCCTCGATGAGCTTCCTCATTTACGTGCTCCGACCTCATCGTTTCAATTCGCTGTATTGACTTGCACAGGCAAGCAAAAAGTTTTGCAAACAGATGCTAAGAGAATGATAGGAGAATGATACGACAGTAGTCGATTAAAGAATATATGTACCTTGGATAATCTCAAATTCTTTTTATCTCCTTTATTATTTAATAATTAAATAAGATCGAAAACTGTAAGATTTTATTGTTTAACATATAATATTCCGATTAAGTGATATTATGTCATTAATTTATTCACTTACAAGCGTAATACTCAAGTGATCTAGACACACGTCGCAATGCGCCGCGGTTTCCGCACGATTTACTACATGTGGCGAACAAATCGGCGTGATAGATAAAAAAGATAATTTCACTGAATTTCCTGTGGATGGTTCGCAGGAGGAAAGATCCGAGAATCGAACCGTCAGCACGGTGGAGTTCGAACCGGGTGTGGAGGATCATGGGAAATCTATCACCTGCCGAGCAGAGAATCCAAACGTGACCGGACTCTTCGTCGAGAAGTCCTGGAAGATCGACGTCGTGTGTGAGTACACATTACATTTTTCCTTAACGTTCCAATTTCTCGCGGAACCGTAAACTCGCTCACGACCGACAGATCGCGAAACTGATCGCGGTAAATCGAATACGACACCATGACGAATGGTACTTTACAGCGTTTGTCGATCTCTCTTCCCCTCCCTTCTCTCTCTCTCTCTATACCCTGTTCTCTCTCTCTCTCTCTCTCTCTCTCTCTCTCCCGTTCTCTTTCGACTCCTTCCATTATCGTATATCGCGCACGCATGCGTCGTAAAAAAGGAAAATGAAGAAATTGCCCGATAACCACTCGACATCCTCGATCTCATCTTCATTCGGGTCCCGAATCGGCCGGTTTTATGAGCCTCTTCATTCCGCGCACCAAAACGCACCTTCCCTCATCCCCCGAGTTCACGCATCATTTCCTTTTCGGGTCCCACGCGCTGCTCCCCCTTTTTATAACCGCCAATAAAAAGATCTCCGCGGGATTTCCTATAAATTGCTGTCAAAAATTCGGCAACGTTGATCCGCCCTCAGAGCCTCTCAATTCTGACTTTCGTGAAAAGAAAATCAGAAGAGAAGTGTGTGCGACATTGGTAAAAGCGAAGTCATTGATAAATTAATTAATGTAAACCTAGCCATAATTTCAATCACGTTTTGTACCCCTGTACTTTCGTTCACCGACAGTCGAATAGCTTCTCCGCTTTCATTATCTAGATTCTTCCTTTCATTATCCAATGCAATTCTGTTTCCTTTTATACAGAAAGCAATTCTATAGACACTGTGAGATCTCGATATCTTTAGTTTTTTAGATCCGCGATTCTTTAGACCTTAAAGGTACTAAATGCATCTTTCGTCCCGAGTCTGATAATTACGTTCAAAGGCGCCGTTTTTTTTTTCAGCGGTCTTATCTCGTTTTTGCGCTCTCTCCCTCTTTCTCTGTCTCTCTCTCTCTCTCCCCTTTCTTCCTCCCCCCTCTCTCTCTCTCTATCTATCTATCTATCCATCTTATTGCAGCGGGCATAAGAGCGCGATGTAGGAATGTTATATGAACGTCGCACGCATCCAGTCACCCGTAAAATTTATTTCGCAACTACGCTCATATCCAACCTCGTAAACTTTACGTTCGACTTGTCGAGAATTACGGCACGCTTCTCAGTGCATGTTAAAACGGGTGACAACATAACGAGAGGGGAGGGAGGAAGGTTGCGGGAGAAGGACCGAGCATCCCGTCCCATCCAGCAGCATCCGAATTCTCCAAATGTGTCGCGGCCGGAGTTATCGTCCTGGAAATCTTCAACGCGAACATCCACGTGTTTTATATTCGACGGCGCCGGCAAATGATCGCGTTAGACAACAGCTGGCGAGTTCTATCTCGCGCGGTATCATTTTCTCGCGAGATTATTATACAACGCCTCTGTAAAATTCCTCTGTCCCAATTGCGCCGCGCGACATAACGCTCGGACAACGATTATAAATTTCGCACAGGTCGTAAAAACTGCGCAGAAGAAATAATAACGACACTTTTATCATCGCGTTGTCATGTGGGCGTAAGAACAAATTTTACACGCACGCACACAACGACTCCGGGGCTCTTTTAAGCCGCGGACAAACCGTCCCACTGATGCTCGCGATAAAAGGGTTTAAGGCGCCGGTCGTCGGCGACTCGTAATCTCGAAAGTTTTCCTGCGCAAACGTCATCCGTGTCGGCGTCTCTGTAACGTCTTTAATCGCCAGCGGAATCTCTCGCAGCACCTAATGTTGCCACCAATTAAGTAATAGCGTCCTAATGAAATTGTGACGGTCGATTTGTGGAAAAAGTGGATCAAAGGAAGAATTCGAAACGAAAAATTCGACGCAACGGTAATACTATCAATTCTTTTGAAATATTTGGGGAAATTGGTCGATATTCGGTTAGTTTCAGTAAGTTTCGTTACCTGAATCTAATTACTGATCTAAATTTCGTCTTCTCAGCTTTTTACGCCCGCTCTTCCCGAGTTCTTTGAAAAGTGGGTTAGCAGTAGCGGTGCGCGATAAATCGAAAGCTCTTTAAAGGAGCGGTTGCAGCATCGCGACGTAAATTTATATCCACGAATGTCGACGCAGAGGTAATCCTTGATAGAATAGAGACCGCTCTTACGATGTTGCGGGACGTCGTATATCACCGTATGTTCATTTTAATTGTATAATACGTATGAATAACGAGGAAAAAGTGCGACGCGAGCGGAAGACTCGCGTGCCGCCTCAGATATTTTTTTCAATTTGCGAGGAAGGGAGGAGCGTTACTTCGGCAGCGATAAATTTCTCGATTCCGTACGGTTTATCGTTCGTTCTCATCTGTCCGGTTGCGTCCGTTGCACCTGCACGGTCGGAGCAGAAATATAGCGACCGGGCAACGGGAATATAGCGACCGGGAAATACATAAGGAGCACGGACGAGAGTATTCGCGTAACGGGAAAAACTGCAGAATACGGGAAACGGTGTCACGTCACGTATTCGATTACGGTGACCGTTCCTACGGAGTCCGGACTCGGAATTACACCATCTCGGAGAGACGGTCCGGCCTGGTGGACCCCTCGTCTTCGCCGTCACTGTCGCCTCCGACAGACAACGGCGAGAGAAGATTGAGCTTCCGGCCTCTAATTCCTTCCAGTCTCTCTTTAATATTAACGAACCTTGCCGTAATTTATAAAAATAGACGAGTTACGAAACGATAGATAAGCAGCGGGGTTAGAATCGGAGGGGCTGACTGTACGACCGGGGATGAACTAACGCGATCAAGCTAATTAATATTAGAGAGTTTTTGCAATACCGTCTTTTAGATACGGTGAACGCTAAAATCACGTTATTGGGTCGACCCAATAACGTGATTGGTCTTTCGACCCAATAACGTGATTTTAGCGTTCACCGTATCTAAAAGACGGTATTGCAAAAACTCTCTATTATCTCCCGGAGGTACGTCCCGAAACGGTGGAAGAAAACGGGTTGATCTAGAGGACGGAGAGTTCATTGCGGTGAGCGATAAGGTTCCGCGAGAAGATACACCGCGGAGGTAAACCACGGAAAAAAGGATCGTGGCGGCTCGGTATGGTTAAGTTATAATGTACCTACACAGCAAATGCCAGATACGACTAGCAAATAAAAGGCTTGATTGCTAGCAGCTATCCGTGGCTGTGAGCCGCGGGGAAACATCTACGAGCTGCCGTGGGAACGGCGCGAGATATTATTGAGAGTCTCACGGGTAGGAAAAATATATCGGAGCTAATGGAGGGAGAGGTTGAAGATTATGCCTCGCGGACGTAGCTTCGCCGGCAGAAATCGAGATATGTGTGCGCGCGTCTCGGTAATGAAAACAGCGATTTACGATGCTTTTATCGCTGTATTTGCAATATTATATATATTTCACCACGAAATGTCCGAATGAACGAAGCATGTCGTAACATTAGTCTGTCCCTCCATCCATTTTTATCTTCTCCTTTACGTTAATAGCAATGCCATTTTTTCAAAAAGTGTCTTAACACTTTCGCAGCTACTGACGTAATTTTACGTCACTTTAAAATCTATACATGGTTGCCGCTGACGTAATTTTACGTTATTTTATATTTATAGGAACGCAGATGACTTTATGATTCGTATTTATGATTATGGCAGCTGTCTAGCAATAAATTTATTTCAAGTTCCTAAAAAAAAGCGTTTAAACGGAATTAAAAAAAGAGAGATAAAATTTAAAAACGAAATATATAAAAAAAGCGATATTAAAAAAGAGATATATAAAAAAGAAATATATGTAAAAGAGGTATCACATTTTATTTTTACATATGTAAAAATATTTTATTATTTTTAAAAATATATTTAATGAATTTTAAAAGTTTTTTTGAATTTTAATATTCTTATATCTATAAATTAAAAATTTTTTCTATTTAGATTTGTAACGTGAAAATTTCTTTCAATTTCAAACAAGTGGTTACAAGTATGATATTATAAAGCAATTTTTTTCATTTTCATTTTCATTTTAATGTCAAAACTTTGCAGCAACCAGGTAGAGTTTAGTAAATTGCACGCGGCTCCCAGTTTTAGGTCGCGCGCTAAAATTGCCGACTGCGAAAGTGTTATTGAACGATAAAAGAAAGAGAGATTGATATAGCGAAATATATATGCAATCCTGAAATATTCTTTGTCAATGTATATATAATATAGAAAGGTTTTTAATAATTTGCTCTTACAGATCCGCCGATAGTATCGTTAAACCTCGGATCGACTTTAAGCCCGGAGGACATTAAAGAAGGGGATGACGTGTACTTCGAGTGCCACATTAGAGCCAACCCACCCTGGTCCAAGCTCGTCTGGATACATGACGTAAGAATTCTTAAATTTATCCTCGTATATCGCTTTTTTTATGATATCGCGGTGGTTCCGAAAATACGACACCACGTAAATTTTACGCAGTACCCGCGTATAGGAAGACTTTCATGATGGGTTTCGTCGATATGCGTAACACTCTCGTCCCGCTTCGTACATCGCCAGTATAACTTTAAATCTTTTATTTGCATAATATATGAGCTACCACGTAACGATATTGACGCGTGAAGAGAAGCTTTCGACACGATGTCACGTCGATACAGACCTATTTTCGTAACAAAGATCTGTATCGTCAATTTTATCGTTTATATCTTCAAACTCGCGACAAATAATAAATACTATGTAAATAATAATTTTACAAACGAATCGACACTTCGATTTTCTATTCTTGTCGCATGAATAACTTAAGCATCCGTTTTCGATGCAGCGATAGAATTTAATTCCTCTGACAGTTATAAACGTGTACCTACATTTTGTTTTATTGACTTTATACAATTTTAAACATCACCTCTAAAATACCAGAAACCATATCGAGCCAGATTGAACGCCGTGCATGATTTATCTCGCATTCGTGACGCTGTCGCATCTCGGGGAATAAAAGGCGCTCAACGAGCGTAAAACGGGTATCAAGGCGTAACCAACGTTAGTCGGTCCCAGCCTCATACGGGAGATAGTTGCCTCGGGAGACCGCCTGCCTGCTTATTCTAGGCAGCACTACTTGAATTTCGAAACGCAGCCTCCGCCGCCGCCGCTGCTCATTGTGTATACACCTACCGGTGCGGCAATTGCAGCGGAGACGGAAGTTAAAGGAACGCTCCCAAGGCGTACTCGGGACTATCAGCGACAAACTTTGGCCTGTGTATCGGTGGCAGCCACGGAAGCGCACCTCCTGAATTCTAATCGTCCCGATCACCGGCTGCGGCCCCCAGAATCGCGCGGTGCACGTGGCATGCGATCACGAATATCACCGTGCATTAATTTTTGTCGTCTCTCGATAATCCCCCTTCCCCCATCCCCAAGTCTGCAACGACACGTAAAGATATCGAGATGCGAACGACATTCGCGAGATACGCGTGCAACTTAGTCACGTCTTAATAAAGTTCAATATGCGGACTGCTATAGTTTAAATTAAGTCGCGCGATTACGAATGGCTGCGCGTTAATTTCCAACATTGGGAGTCCCTGATAACTTCTTCTCTAACTCTCTCTTTCTCGATAAGAACAACCGTTCTACCGTTTGAACGCAAACTTTATGAGACTTGTATAATCATTTCGTTATGCATGTTGACGACAAAAATAGAAGTTTGATAAAATTTTAAATTTGCAGACATAGTTCAGGTTACGAAATGACGCGATTATAAATGATCGAGCGTTACTCTCTCTCTCTCTCTTTTGTCGAGCACCCCCGATAACTCGCGCAACTCCGTCATGTGTAATATAATACGGTAAAAAGACAGCTTGACGGACATCTTTCAATCGCTCAAATAATTCCATAAACTTTATGACTAACAACTAATCTTATACACGGTCAATATACTTTTAGAGATTACGTCGTACTTTGAACTATCGCAATTTCTCAGAATCCTCTTCTCTGTTGCTTATCCTAAAGCATTCGACAGAGTGTTTTATACGAACGTTTCCTAAAACTCATAAGTTCGTAATTTTATGTACAATCTTATAAATGGAAGATCCACTGCGTTCTGGAGCTTTCAAAGCGGCGCAACCTTCCCCTTTCGGCCCCCCTCGGATCTTAATGTATTAATCCAACGGCCATAACACCTGGCGGAAGATTGCGGTGCACGCGTATATACGCCATAATTATATTAACATCGGCTACGTTAGCCAGGAATCCCGCAGGAGCGCGCGGCGCGGTGCATTAGCTTTCCTCCGGTCTTTTCCGGGATCAGCCCGGGGCCTCATATCCCTCCCATGTTCCGTCGTTCACTTTAGCCCGGCTCATCCTTCCCTCCTCCTCGCACCCGCCTTCTTTTCGTTTCGTCGCACGGCGACCTTTCGCCGGATATACGTCGCGAAGGGCTGCAGGAAACGGGCTAACGGTGGGCGGCGAGCAGCTGCTACCGCGTAAGATTTCCCTCGAAATTGCATCTTAAAAATATGATCCGACTTCATTCCGGAGGGAGAGCACCCGACTATCGCACCGACTATGTCACCCCCTTCTCTGCTTCCCCCGCTCTCTTATCCCTCTACCGCGTTCTTTACCCGCGACTTCTTCCTTTTGCTTGCGGATCGTCTTCTAGTCGCGCGATCCGCTTCTCACCCTCTTGGCTAAGCTCCTCCTAGTCTTTGTACGTGTCTTCAAACGATGGATGGATTATCCAACCGCACCCGATTCGCGCCATTATCGTAAAACTGATTCTTAAAACTATCCGCGATCGCACACACACATGTATACACACACGCGCGCGCGTACAGACTCGGACTTCTCCGGTGATTATCGAACTCCCGGAAGTAACGGAAGTCGGATACGTTGAGCGCTTTTCTTCCAGAAGAAAAGTACGTTTAAGTAAAAATGAGCGCCCAAGAGAGACGATTTCTTGACTTAATATGCTCGTTTTTCTCTCCAAACTATTATTTTTGAAACAGCGTAGAAGCTGACGTTCATTTGTTTCCCTTTCAAATTCAAAATTGATAACTTTGTTCATAATACGGTTAAGAGACACATTATGACAGGAGAAATAATTAATTTCTACGTTGCTTTATTTCTATGTCGATTATTTTTCCAGTCTTGAACGCGTTTGTTTGCCTTTAGATCTCGGGATGGATTTTCACGTTCGCGCTTGGTACACCAGAAATGTTTCATTCATTCGGCGTGGCCGATACCTTCCACTCATCCGGAAGGGTTTGCCTAGGAATTATAAGGGTCGTTGGCACGTTCTATCTGCCAATCAATCCCGAGCAGCAATCGGACCGGGATCCGGCACCACTGGGGTCTTAGAAAAGCGTTTCGGGCAGCAGTAACCTTTTGAGTGGCAATCGTAAAGAGGGAGAAAGAATCATGAACGGTCGGAGGGCGAGCGGAGGAGATGGGAGGGTAGGAGAAACGACGCACGCGAGCGAGAGGGATTGAATGGAACCGGAAAGTGAAAGAGAAACGGAAATAACAGGGGCCAGGGAGAGAATAAGGCGAAAAGGAGGAAGAAATCGAGAAGGCGAAGAAAGAAATGTGGGGTAGCCGACATAATGGAGTGCAGTGATTAAGTCGGTTCTATCATTCACGGGGACAATAGAGAAGTTCTGTACCTACCTGCAGCATCGACGAGCCAATCGGCCGACCGGTTTAGACGAGGAGAGAGCCTGAAAAGATTCTCTCAACTCTTCATCTTTTCTCGCAGAGTGGATTGACCGAGCGTACTGCCGGAAGGGTCCCATTAATACCGTTGTCCTCGTGGACACGCAGAAAGATCGAGAACTTATCTCGAGCTCCGTCGAGTCCTCCCTTTCGTGTCTGGCTACACCTAGTCGCTCCCCATTAAGAGACAGTTTGAATTCATTCTGTGCAGGAAGTGTAAGAATTGACAGCGAATATACATCACGCAATTCCGAGAAACTTTCGTCAGTCGTGTTGAGACGTTGACGTATTTTAAGCTCATCAAAACGACGTTGGAAAAAGAAAATGTTTCTACTTCCTGGATTCCGGCGAATGGATTTCGCTAGCACGAGACGGGCGATATCGATCAAACTTGAAATTCCGCGTCGCCTCGCCGCTGTTCGATGCGCTCGTATCGGCGTCGTGGCTTTTGTACATACGTCGATTGGATTGCACGAGCGAGCGCCAGGGATAACGGTTTCCGCGCTGCGAATCTACCGAGTGCATTTCCCTCTCACGCGAGATTCGGCCCGACAAGTTCGGATCTTAATGCGGCACGGGGGTGCGAGAGCGCGAAGGAGTCGAAAACCGTGAGCGCGTGTATGTGTGTGTATGTGCGTGTGTATGTGGGTTCCCGAGAAAGTGGATGTCGAGAATTCGGCGGGCCGTACATCAATCAATTTCACTACCATCGCGATCAAGGCGTGTCGGGGTTCTCGCTAAGGGCGACTCCCCGGGACTCCGGTTAGGGGTGGGAGTACGGATTCGTTTCGTTCACGATTTCGATCTCGCAATTTTTCGTTAGAAGATAAGACGGCGGTGGCGGGGAATCAGGAGCGATAGCCGATCGCGTAGTCACCTACAGTCTTCGCCTGGCACTCCTAAAAAGAGCCACGATAGTCGGCAACTTTCGAACAGCTGTTCGGAACTACTTCCACGCCGTATCTCCGACATTTCGCCGAGTACACCGGCCAAAATCCTGGACGCTATTGATCCCGGCTGATTCTAATGGCTCAATACAACTATCTATCGCAATTGCCAAACTTTCCCTGAGAACGCCAAAAACATTTGCGCTCAAACCTTACACAAGTGGAGCGTATCTGCGCACGTTTCTAGGACATCTAAAAACATTGACGTAGACTGTTTAATTAAATATTAATAGCTCCAATAATATTTGAAAAAGAACAGATGTATTTAAATATTCTCGTGTCATTCCGTGATGGCTGAACACGCTGAGTTTCATTTAATTTGAGATATTTTGCAACGTGGAAAATAGATGGCTGTTAAAGCACAAAATTATAAAATTTTCCAAGAAAAATACGAGGATTCGATGTAGTGAGCAGAGTTCGTCGTATAGAATAAAAAATTTCATAAATGTTTTACAGAATCTGTTATTATGTTTTATATATCTTTTTGAATTTTTAAAACGCTGCTTTTAATGCTTTTAAAAAAATTTATTATAACACATTCATATTTTCTTCCCTCACTTTAATATTATTTAATATGAATGTATTTTGGAAAATTTAAAGGAAGGAAGGATCTGCACGGAGCTTAGTGGAAGCATTTTCTATGTTCGCAATAATTCTCAGTTTTAAATTTCGCATTTCGATAGGGAATCAGAAAGAATTGCGCTTGGATAAAAGATCATATAACCGTCCTGCGCGAAAAATATTTTGCAAAACCCAGTCAGAAATAGTACGATCCGCGCAACACCGTAATTGATCGACTCTGCACCACTCGTTCCTACCGTAATAAAATCGACAACACTGCAACGCACTGCGAATATTCGATAACAGCGCATCTCTATATGACCCCGCGCGGCAATTGGGATTGCTCTACTGCTAAAACCAAAATACAAATAACTTCGGCAAACTAATATCGACCGCTCAAATGTGGACCGATGCACCCTTACGCACACGCGCGTCACGTGCGTTCGTGATTGTACGTCACAACATATTCGAGACTTGCGAATTATTGTCTCGGCCGGTTCTCTGAATCGCGAACGATGATTGAAGGAACGGCCGCATCTGTGAACGGATGAAGACCAGGACAGCGGCCTGCGCCTTGCAAGAATAAACGGAATAAAAAGATTCCTTTGAGGGATAGCGGTCTGCCAGGAAGCGAGGCAAAAGGAGCAGGAAGGAAGGACGGAAGGAAGGAAGGAAGGAAGGAAGGAAGGAATGAAGAGTGGAAGGAAGTATGGCCGCGGCTTGTTGGCAATTTTTCAAAGAATCAGTGTGCCGTCTGACCGGAATGAACGATCCCCTCTCCCATCCTGCAGAAGCCCTTTCTTTTTCCTCAAGCTTGCTCCTTTTGCGTCTGACCATACGAGAGAGAAAGGAAGAGAAAGAGAGAAAGAGAGAGAGAGAGAGAGAGAGGGAGAGAGCGGAACACTGAGCGGATCACGCGACCGCACAGGATCCTCCTGTGACGGGAGATGGTTTCTGTGTCCAGAACCGGGCATTCTTGTACGAGAGGCGATCCTCGTTTGAAGGGCGCGAGAAAATTCGATAGATCCTCGGGATCCGAAAGGTGATGCCAAAACGAAATTGGACGGGCCGTCCGGCGGTACGATGGTCCCAAAGATTTCGTGGACCAACTGAGAGACATCTCGGACGCATTCCTAGAAATCGAATGTCGCGGATGGAATGTCTTACTATCGATTGGCGCGAGAGCGTTCTAAGAATCGGGAAGGGACGGTCTCAAGATAAGTAATGCGATCACCGCTTTGGTCATACGATCGTTGGGGAACTAAAATAATTTCGAATGGCACACATTTACGAGCAATTAACCCGGTTTAATTCATTAGTATCGCTTTTAAGGGACCGTAGAAAGGAAGGTATCGAAGACAGAGAGATAAATAGCATTAGCCATTAGCGACGGCAATTCCCTTAGGCCGATGCAATTAGGCTTGTCGATAGGTAGAAGGGTGTCAGCTGTCTGCGCCCGGAGAATGGACACAATGGGGAAGTTAGTTGATCCTCATTTACGGAGCAAACCCTATGAAACCTAATTATCGGAAGCGTAGTGCTCTCTCGGCTTCTAGTTTTGGGACTGACTGATCAAAGGGCCTTGTTGCGTTCGCCGCAGCGCCATAATAAAATTAAATTAATAACGCTGAGCCAAAATGTGCCGCGTGATTGAACAAAGTATACGATTTTCGCTCGGAAAATCCGATCAACAAGGATTTGTAGAATCTGACGCACGCTTTTTCAATCTTGGCAATCACTGATCCTCGATTTATCAGGAGTAATCCGCGAATCTCGTCGCTTCTCGTTTTATTTTAGATTTTCGAGACATCCATTCAAAACCCGCAATCTTCGGATGGTCATATTTTCGGCTTGTTCACTTTCTGTAATTTTAACGTTTCCGTTATACTGTGTTATCGAACGTAAATACGCGAATGATCGCGCGCTTGAATTAGAACGAAATTACTGGCGCGAATCTACTTACGCGGACAAATACAAGTACACCAGGTGGAGGAGTAGATTGGGTAAGTAGGATGAGGCGCAGGACGGATGATGGCTCTTCGTGGAATGGCTCGGTCGCAAGAAAAGATAAACGAAAGTCAGGAGCTGACTACACAGGACGATATCGTACTCTCCATTCCGCCTCGTCGAGACGACGAGGAGAAACGCGGATGGGAACGACGAAAGAACGGAATCCCGGCTCGTGGGAACGGAAAGGTGGAGGCTGGGGGATTCGAGTCGCGAAAGGGAACTTTAAACTTCGCTATCTCTGCCGAGGCGGGAGTACGCAACGGGACCATACGTGTAAGCTGCCGCGATATCGATCGCCGTGCAGCGAATCTCCATCACGGAGTGTCTCTTTGATGGTGGTTTTGACCGATAAGCTTCGACATCTCGTCTGACGTAGGCAATGTGAAATAAAGCATGATCTTCGAACAGTTTTACTTTCGAGAAAATAAAAGAAAAACTCGATAAACTAAAAGTCAAGAAATTAGAGTCAAGAATATATAAAAGTCAGGAAATTATAATAGATGTTCGTAAAGGCGCAAACGCGAAACTTAAATAATCGATGTAAGTAATATAGAATTAGCTCGATCTTCTTCTTTTTTAGACCGTGTTTAATTACAGTTATATTAGACAAGAATAAATAATACATAATTTTTTTCTTCGCATTCATCCAATCGTAATTCGTATCGTTGAACTGCTATTAGAAAATATCTATATTTTTTTTATATCTATATCTATATCTATATCTAATTTCAAAGGAACTTTTCTTGAATAAAGAGGAAGATTACGCGGAAGGAATTGCGACGTTGCAGTAATGTGATCAGGATTATTTTGTAAGATTATTGAATATAGAATTTCAAGACGGAAATACAGAGGGAAGACGTAAAGACGTTCCCTTAAAAATTCCTCCGCCGAGCTTAACGAGGTATAACGTTTAACGAGTCCTTTCCGAGCTTCGTCTCTTGCCGCAAGTAAATCGAAGATAAACCTCGGGATTTAACCGGGGCTTAACCTATGCTAAGCGTGCTTAAACCTCATAGCCTAGACTCGACCACATGGATGGCTGATTACATAGATTACAATGCAGTTTAATTGAGTTACGTCGCTAATGGCCGCAAACACCACGTTCACTTTATTTTTGTTTTTTTTCTCTTTATTGCTTTTTATTACGTTTTATTGAAAAAAATATATTCCATATATCAAGATTGTGTGAATTTAATTGAAAAAAGCTCCATGTATATCAACCCGCGCTTTCAATTCACATGAGCGTGATACGAGTGACTAAGTGCTCTAAAATGCCTAATATGTCATCTCTGATGTTTTATTTGACGCTTTATGGGGCACATGAGTTGCGTGGTTGAAATATTAAAAATTTTGTCGAACCTGTTTTTTTGAATCATCCCGAATTCAAATATTTTTTTAATGGAATGGAAGTTGTTTCTGATTAAACTCATCGATATCAGTGTAATGCATTTCGAAAATAAGCTTCACAATTGCGTGTTAATCTCTTACTGGCGTTCTATCGTTCGTACATGCTAATCACGCAATAAAATAAGTTCATCGATTATATCAGTTAATCGTGCACAAGTAATTAAATATCTCCGCACTATTGTCGTGAAATCGCGCGAGCGAAAAATACGATGAGGGAGAAGAAGGAGGAGGGGGGAACGACGTCGCGACGCGCCGTGTCGAGCTGCCGAGATTATAAAACAATTGAATAAATCTACCCCTTCGAGAGCGGCGTCCAGGAGAAAGAAACGCGTCCCAGAGAGGTGGAAGACAGAAGTGGTGGAAGAAGGAATCTCTGAACCTTCCCCTTTGCTTCGCCCCTCGCGCGTCCCCGGTCTATACCCCAGCCCCGGCCAACTTCTCCAAGATTCAAATGGCCTCGTTTCAAATCGATTTCGAATTATCTTCGGCGAGCGGATTCTGGCGGAACGGGAGAGAAGAGGGTCCGCCGGTGTAATGGAGGAAACGGTAGTGAGGTAAGAGGTATAAGAACGAAATGGCGGTGAGGGGATGATGGAAGGGTGGAAGGGGAGAAGTAAGGGGCAGGGTGAAAAACTTAAGGGACTTTTACTGGCCGAGAAAATGTTTGCCGGCGAGACAAAGACCGTCCGACTGTCGTTTCTCGTCTGATTAAATAGGCAGGCACCACTTTTACGGGCAGTGCACTATGACAGGCATACGCAGACTCTGAGATATCCCTCTCATAATCGCGCGTTTTCTCCCACCCCCTCCCGCGTGTCGAAGCTTCGCTGTGTTCGGCAAGCAGATAAAAAGATCGAGTAGCAGCGAGGTAAAGTAAAACGATATCGCTTAATACAAGGGAGGAAAGTTTTTACGGAACCGCGAGAGAGGGTAACAGAGTGATGCATTTACCGTCGGATTCCGAGAAAATGGCTTCCAATAATAAGTTCGATATTAGTTTTTAATAATCGACTTTGTAATTACGTTACGAACTACAGCGTTTCGCCAGCAACTAGCCTGTAAATTAGGTAGTAGACGGCGGTCGTGGAACTTTCGAAGGCCGCCTCTCTCGCCTGATTAAGCGGTTCGGCCTGCATTTGGCAACGGCACCGACGCCAGCGTATGCACCGACTCCAGCTACTTGTTGGCTCTGACGTGCGGCTGTTCCACTCCGCACCGAGTTCGTTCCCGCTGCAAGTTTCAACGGAGTACGATATTAGCACTACATTCGTCCCGCTTCTCATTTTGTTGCGAAAACAGGGACAAAGTAAGACATAATGGAGCTCACCCTTTTGGAGCTAATTAAAGCGGCAAATTTGCTACGGCAACATGTAACTGAACGCAGCTCCTCTAGCGACCGATAAAACTGGTAAAATCGTATTTGTCGCGCGCATCTCCTGCCAGATAACGCAGAATGTGTTACTTTACCGTTGTTAATGTGCATGACGTCGTTACGAGCAGCATTGAATAACAATTTTAACAACGGATCCTTTGACAAACTGAAAAACATATTTTTTTTATGTCGAGTTTTCTGTTGCAATTTCGCATATATTTTTAATATTTAACAAATATTTCTATATATTCTATATTTAATAACTCACTCAGTTATATCAACCAAAGTTTAAGTAAATGAAAGTAGGAGATTTTTATTGTTTATCTCTTTAATATTATTACTCAACAAAAAACGACTGCTGCGATTTCGAGTAATAATCAAAATTGCGATCAGCCAAATATATACAATTGATTATAATAAATTGTAGTAATTGCATTATCATATTATACATTCAGATATGTCAATACAGAAACAGTCTGTTTTGTGGAAGCTCCTAATGACGCATTATGCGAACACGACTCGTTAAGTCGTTCGAGCTGCAACAATATTATATTGCGCGTGTGCAATAGCATACTGCGAGTACGCGCTTCCTCGTAATCTTGCAAGATACTTCCCCTTTGTCTTTCGCAGTCATAAAAGCGGTCGGTCCACAGTGACATTCCTCTGGGGAGATGGAGAAAAAAAACGACACGATAACGAACAGGTCGTAACAGGCAGGAAGACATCGTAGCGAGACAACGCGCGCGCGGTTGCGCTTATCTCTAATTTATCGCGAAATTAGAAAATAACGAGAAATGAAATCGCACGCTCGATCTCGCGACAGAACAAGTTCTCTCGCAGAACAGGATTGCTCTTTTCCTAGTCTCTTTCTCCGTCTCTTTCTCTCTGTCAGCTGCGCGATGAATATATACACACGCGTCGGTATCGCCGAAGTCTCGTTTTCATTGCGCAATAAGTTGATTTTAATCCGAAACCTTTTTTTTTCTTGCAGAATCAAATCCTGGCGCATAACACGTCGGCGAGGATCATCTGGTCAAATCAGAGTCTCGTCTTGCAAAGTGTGACGAGAAGCAGTGCTGGTCGCTATGTCTGCGCAGCAACGAACGCCCTGAACGAGACGCGCAGCGAGCCGCTGCACTTTCGAGTTAAATGTAAGTTGATCCCTGACTAGAATATTCCCAACAATAATTCCCGAAAAAGGGTGCTGTCAATCATCTTTGTATTATCGTGCTCTAATGCATCCTGCACTTAAACCGTTCGTTACGAGATTTTTTTCTGAGTAGACGATTTCTATTCTAACTTTTGTTATGTATTTAAAATTTATGCACCGTACCCCGAGAATCACTTTCAGCGTGAATATTTTAAGAATGCTTATAGCGCTGACTACATTTTTAAACCCAATTCCCAGACTACGGCCGACTGTCGACACGAAAGATGCCTGTAAGCTACGTGAAAGAAGTGATTCGTACCGTAGCTTAAGAATACGGCAGAACACGTGCGCGGTTCTCGCTCTTGAAAACTCTCGGGAGCACGAATTACCAAAGCGGCCCTCCCAAGTAAGAGATCTCAAACGGGAGAGGCATGAAAGGACCTCATGCACTTTTCTTGTAGAACGCACAATTTGCGAGGTATTTGGGAGAAAATCCGAATTCCGTTCCCGTACATTTTTCGGTAAAATGCCGCATCCAGCTTAAGAAGTCTCTGGGATACACGAGAATGCACATTTAAAAGTTCGAATTAAAATATTAAATATTATATTTGTTATTGCGAGGAATATCACCCCACATGCCTCGATGGTCGAATTGGTTAGGACGCCCACACGGATTGATGGGAAATCTAGGTTTGAATCCTGATTGAGGTGTTATTTCTCGCAATAATTTCTTTAGTCAGTTTTTTCGGGGAAGGGGGGATCTTATAGATGCTGTTAGCATCAAAATTATTAAATTATTAAATTGCTCAATTTAACATGTGAATTAATTCCGGCTTCATGTAAGGATTGTGTTTCAAGACCGACGAATATACGGCACGCAGTATGCATGAACAGGGAATTCACAAAAATTATTATTACGCACCAAGATCCGCGGTTGACCGACATTTGGCCTATTCTCATTTATATTTAAAATATTAAAATTAGATTTTATCATTTCGAATAAGGGATGTCAAAGTAGGGGATGAAACTAAACAATTTTCATAAAAATATATAACGCGATCGGATTTCGCGTTGATTCGCGCGAAGCGTTTAATCTAATTCGTGAAACTATTCGGGAGAAATTGACGTGCAGAGGCATTTACAATTAGTATGAAACTCTGACATCGCTTGCGGGATCGCATACGAGTTCCAATTCCGCAGACAAGCGGGGTCCTCAATATTTAACCGTGGATCGTGACGACCTCGTAAAGATAGGGGAAATAGTCTCGGATAAGCCAGTATCTCTCGCGAGCATCCACGAATCGAAATCGGGATGGTTTCGTGGTTTATTTCCTTGGATATTACGCCGTTGTTAGAAGAGAGGAAATAACGTTTCGTTTACGTCATCGACACTATCGTAATATAATGGAATTTAAGGTAGCCAGGACGCGCAAGTATACCTAAAGGAGATAGGGCAGAAGACTTTTTAAATTCACCTGCGATTCGATACACGTTCGAATTAATCGTTGCAAAAAAAGCGCACACATTTAAATAAAAAGAAAATTTTTTAGGAAAAAAAAGAAGGAAAAATTTTTATAATTTATTGTCAGATTTTCTATTCCACAAGAATAGCAATTTGGATTATTCTTTTATCAGTATTTTCTCTCTCTCTCAAATTCGGTACTATATATTTTTATTTGTGATACTTTTTTATATGTGCAGAGAAAGAGAGAGAGATAATTAGTCTCTAATTTATTCATAACAAAGTTGTCTCGTGTTTCGCGCAAAACTGTTTTTTTTCATTTGTAGATTTTTATTTTTGGTAGATTAATAGTCACGTAACAATAGATTATTCTTTAATGTACGAACCTTGTAAATGTTCCAGACAAAAACCATTTTACCGATTTTACCGATTTGCACAGTAATCGAACATTGCACATACATAAAGGTTTAAAATTGAGCAATTTTAATTAATGACTACAACAAAATAGCTGTGCCATTTTTGATGTATAAATGTTAATTAAATTTTATGAGAACTAATTGAAACCGCATGCTATAGTCAATATCATGATTTAACACGATTCATTTTTTATTTTAAAACTGCTCAATTTATCATGCAGAAAAGAAGTCTATAGTTTATCTGATATTTTTTGCATAGTCTTAAGGAAGATTGTATTTTGAATTACAGAAAGAGAGAAATCGACAGTATAATAAAATATAGAATAAATATATATATTACATTCTCCATTCGAGATTGACGCATGTAAAATAATTCAGTGTAATCTGGAGTGGTCATTAAAGTAAATGCCCCAGTGACCGGATACGAATCTATATCCGGATATTAACACAAAAACTTATTATTAATAATCTCAAATGCTTTTTTTATTATAAAATTATATTAAAATTTTTAATTGTAATCTTTAAATATTTAACACATTGTTAACCGGCAATTTTCTTTATATTAAAATTGTGATAAAAAGTGCAAACACGAGTTAACTCGCTATCGGTCAACAACGTTTGGAAACACGAGTTTACTCGTGACCGGTCAACAATGTGTTAAGATTGCCATTAAATTCTTTATTATAATATTAAAATTTAATTGTAATCTTGAATATTTAAAGATTACACACACACAATTAAATTTTAATATTATAATAAAAAAGCACTTGTGAGATTAATAATAATAAGTTCTAGTGTAAGTGTTCAGATATAGATTCGTGTCCGGTCACATTTACCTTATATGTTAATTGTTTCTCTATTTATGATTACTATATGTTACAATATCATATTACATTTAAAAATAGTGAGCTATACGTAAACCCGATTTCGAGTTGGTTTTATGCGGATATCGTTCACAAATCCGTGTAACATCGTAAATACAGTGCGTTTACATTTACACACGCCCATTACAAACATATACGTCTCGCGCGCGCATTTACCTTTCTATCGTAAAATTTCTCTGACGGCGCATTTGTTTCGTGCTGCTTGTTCGAATAAAAACCCGTGATCAAAGTTCAAATATGAGGCAATTGAAAATACTACAAATGGAACAATGCGGCGTTACGAGGGAAGAACAATAAGCCTGTAGTAACGCGGCGCATTCTCTCCCGTTTAAATTCAATATTAAACCGTAAAAAGCTTTAGCTCTCCTGGAATGCTGCATTACGGCCATCATCGAAAATTAATAACAATCGCTTGTCTTTTGCGAATCGAATTACGATAGGAAATGTGCAGTAATTATGAACGTAATAAAGCTGAAAAGTCTGTAATAAAAGTGACATGCTAAAAGCAATCCGGGTTTAATAATGAGTACTTTCAACCAGTCGAGATCACAAGCCTTTCAGCCGGAGACTCGACTCCCGGTTTTATATTCTCCCGGCTACGTTTGTTGAACGCATTATATCAGCATTTTGATCTTCGGTCTGATTATTCGCGTAATATCAATTTCCACCGTTCAGCCCCGGAAATGTCTCGTTCGGTTATACACAATGAGATACCGTATGCCCGCGCTCGTCTCCCCCTTCGCACCTCGCGCGGAGGGCCCGAGACGAATGGAGACAAAGAGAGGCGTAGATAAACGCAGATAAATCGGGACAAATATATATCGTCGCGTCGGGAAGAAGACGGTGGGAAAGGGAGAGTAGACCTTTTTGCATAACTCGCGTTGATAAAACGAGATTCCACCGCCGCGCCGGTTAGAGGGAAGGAGGGCGGTTGCTCCCCGACGCGTGACAAAACGCCGGGGCGTGTCAGAGAAATCGTTCGCTGTACGATATCGCTGTCATTTGTGTGTTTTCTAGATGCAACTGCGATATGTAGGTCATTATTGGCATACCGTCAGACCGGAAGACCTTTCGCCCTTCCGTGTACAGATAACGCCGAGGTGGTCGCTTTATCTCGTCTACGGCTTTACTAGATCGACAGAGAAATCTCCTCTTCTCGTCCGATCCGCCAATATTCCTGCAGCGATGTATAAGATTAATTTGTACGGCGTTACGGGGCAACAATCGATTAGCATTAAACGCGAATGCGTAGAACGAATTCGTAGCTTTGTGGTATTTTTCGTCAAATGCAGCGATCACTTGAATTATAGATAAGCCTTAAACCATAATAATTTGTAAGTTAAATACATTAAAGAATCAAATAATATATAAATAATTGACTCTCGATAAGGTCAAATAACAAAGCATAAAACGGCAATTAAGAGTCAAGCGCTGGCGACAGTGCGCAATAGATAAAATATAATGTTCTTTAATAAAAAATCATGATATAACAATAAAACCGATGTTCTTTAATAAAAAAATTATGATGTAACAATAAAATCGGACGTTTCGACTCATTTTCGAGTCTTTATCAACGGACAATATGTTAAAAACCTCTCAAAAGAATTCACGTGATGGAGATCATGATGTCAAATATGTCATTCACAAACGGTTACAAGACCGAGTGGAAAAGGATCCATCCAAAGCTTAAAAAGAAGACGACAAAGTCCCACTTTCGTTAAAAATTGAAAAGTATAATAAAGCTATGTCAAAAAGAATGAAAAGTCACTCACCACGAGAACGCAAATGAGGCACAAGAATAAATAATACATAGCACAATTAATACATAAAGTGAAGGCGGCAGTGTTGTCTAGTGGTAGAGCGGCAGACTCGTTATCTGTAATACCAGGTTCGAGTCCACTAGATCAGGTAAGAAATATTATTATTTTCCGACACTGCGCTCCCTGCCGGGAAGAGGATTCCCGGTAGGTAAAACTGGGCTCCGTCTTTCAGAAGAGACGTCAAGATGTTGGTCCAATTAAGATGTTATTAACATCAAAATTTGCGCATTGCTTTATCACATCAATTGAGTCGAAATGATGTGATAAAAAGTCAAAAATTAACACATAAAATAATTTAAATAAAAATTAGTCAAGTTACAATCAGAATTAAAATGTAGGAAATGAAGAGAAATACATTAATTGGCAATAATTAAATACATTAATTGGCAATAACGAATTTTTTTCTCTGCGCCAATCTTATTCTTTTTGAAATTTGATTAGCGTATTGTACCAGTCACTTGATCGTAATTATGCCTGAATTGGACAACATTGTCATTCGCGAATAGTAATTTCGTCGTTCGCGGAGATTACGATCGGCAATTAACGTTCTTGTCGCTTAATGCATGTCATATTCTTGTTCGTGTGAAAAGTCGTCGTATCCTAAAAACTTATCTTTCTCGCAGCTATGATAATTTCCGGCTGGTATAACAAAGCAGAGAGCCGTTGGCGTAAGACGGTCGACGACGAAGTAAAAAGCGTCACTTCATAAAAACTGTACCCCAAGGTAGCGAGCTAAAGAGGACGAGCTAAAGAGAGTAGCATTAATAACGTTTATCGAGAAGCGCAATTAATACGCGTCGCTCGTCGCCCAAGTAATCTCTTGACGGGACATGCCCGAAGGCGAGGGAAGCATAAGGCAGTCATTTTGAAATTTACAACACTAATCCGCAAATGAAATCTGCGAGTCATACTCTGTGGAAGGACGAAAAGGGAAACAGTGCTGATATTTACTTTACATCTTTCTGAACAGACGTCTGCCAATTATTCTAAAACTTTAATTAGCACGCCGGTCTCTTTTTGCATTTTACCAAATTAAATCGTCAATGGCACAGGCATCTTATATAGATGGCTGTGAGCATCAGTATCATTAAATTGATTATCAATTTAATAAATATGATATTCAAGAGCTGCGTTTGAAGACCGTTGGTAACGGCGCGCAATTTATTGAAAAATCACATTATTATTTAAGCACTAAGATCCGCTATGACCGTTTCTTGGCCTTTTCTCAATTTAAATTGTGTTATACACATCAGGGTCTTATCTTAATTATTATTGCTTAAATCGTCAAGCCTGTGTTCCTTGGGCCGTAATTGCGAAAATTCAAGATTTCTATAGTCCTTCTATTCAAATTTCACTTTTCACGAAAATCCTGATTAATTGCAATAAATTTTATAAATTCTAGCACCTATGGTAAAATTCATATTGCAATGCGATGACCATCAATGTTTCCAATAAAATCTGCTAATTATTATTAGGTGCGCAACTAAGTTCCCGCTGTTTGTCAATA
>NJRP01000066.1:568605-594747 GCA_003063835.1 Aphaenogaster floridana
GACGAAGACTTTTATCGTAACGGTATTCGAGCTCTGCTAGAAAGATGGGCAAAAGTTGTAGCTAGTGATGGGCAATACTTTGAATGAGTCATTCATAACCATTTTTTCACAATAAAGTTGCATTTTCATAAAAAAAAAAAACAGCGAGAACTTAGTTGCGCACCTAATATTTTGAACTTTTAGTTGATGCAACAATCTTGTTTTACATTTAATCAAATTAAATTATCAAACATGTGTCTCTCGACTCGTAATTGTTGAAAATTCAAGATTCCATATTCCTAACCCTTGAAATTTCACTTTTCACGAAAATCCTGATTAATTGTAATAAATTTCATAAATTCTGGCGTCGATGATAAATTTCGTAGTACGATGCGTGCGATGATCATCAATAATTCTCCAATAAAATCTGCTGGTTATTATTTTGAAACTTTAGTTAACTCGTTTTGCATTTCATCATCATATTATAAATCACTAAATATGTGTATCCCCTAATTCGTAAATGTGAAATTTCAAAGTTTTATGCCTTTTGAATTCCGTTCTTCGCAGAAGTCCCGATTGTTATAAATTTCGCAAATTCTACCGCCGACGGTAAAATTCATAGTACGGTACGATGGTCATCAAAGGGCCACTTCGTCGCGTTGAAAATTCCAAAACGTGGAGAAAAAGATCCTCTCGCTTTTCGGTAGCACAAATTATTAATTCTGCAATATTAATGCACATATAAAATCCTACTTTACATCCTTCAGCTTAGGTCATTCTCAATCATCATCTTCTGATTATTATTTTAAAATTTCAACTAACGCGTCGATCGTATATTGCATCCTACTAAATTTAACTCGCCAGACACGTGTGTCTCCTGATTCGTAAATAATGAAAAATCGAAATATATTTCATGTCCCATTCACTCTTCATGGAAATCTTGATTGTTGCAAATTTCGCGAATTCTAAGGCCGACGGTAAAATCCGTAGCACGGTGCGATGGTCATCAAAGGACTACCTCCCGTCGCGTCATAAGCTCCGAGATGCGTAGCGGAGAAGAAAATCCTCTCGCTCCTCCCGCCGGTATGTACAAATCGATAATTCTGCTTCCAGTCGCGCCGGTGTGCAAGGAGGACCGAATTATAGTGGTCGGCGCATCGCGGGGCGAGTCGCTCGACATCGCCTGTAGGGTCGAGGCCGACCCGCCGGCGCACAATTTCCGGTGGAAATTCAACAACAGCGGCGAAACCCTGGAGGTAGCACCTGCTAGGTTCTCCATGGAGAAGTCGAGCGGCGTCAGCGTGCTGAGATACACACCGTCCACCGAGCTGGATTACGGTACCCTCTCGTGCTGGGCGGACAATCTCGTCGGTACCCAGTCGAGGCCGTGTCTCTTTCAGCTGGTAGCAGCCGGTGAGTATACACTGTTAAACTGCAGCGATGTCTAGAGGGACTTTACCGAGGGCGAAATATTGCAATCTTCCTCGGAAAAATTGATCGAGCGCGGTGTATTGACACGATCGTCGACGAACCGTTTATTAATCGACATTTCGAGAAGAATACGTTGTCCTCCCGTTTCGACGTTATCTCCTTCATCACGTTTGCAAGCGACGCTAAAAAGAGGACGGCGATTCAAATCTAATTAAATTCTAAATGCGAACTAGGAACAGTCAATGACTTGCATTCATTATTCTCGTTTTATCTCGTTGGAAATACTTTTTATTTATTAGGAGTATAAGTAGTTGGAAATGGAAGGAGCACTCGTACAATCGATGAGTATTTAAAGCTGTCATTTTTGCCGGTGGAACATTAATTATTACATTACAAATTATTGGATTATAGGACCGACATACTTATTGGAAATTGCGAAAATTCCTTATATTTGAACAGCACTTTGGCGAGAACTGCGCAAATAAATAGATGATTAAAGAGTGGCGTGTAATCCGTTAAAGAAATATACACTCGACAGTTTGGTCGAAATCCTGGAATAACGCTGGGGTTCAACGAAAGCGGAATTCGCAGCGACGCCTCGTAATAAATTCTCTGCCGAGTTGTAAAATTAGGTGCATTTTTAATCGCGCGAGCTGTCCGCGTGAAAATCGCCAAAAGCGCACGGCGCGGCGCGGCGCGGCGCGGCGACGATTGAAATGCAAAATCGCCGCTGTTTTTACGAGATCTCTTGGGGAAAAAAAAGAGCGCGGTGCGATTCCCGCGAATCATCGCCGTACAATGGGAGGCGACCAATCATCGACCGTTAAATCGGCATTAATCCCCAGGCGAATTTTTTCGCGTTTCCTCGTTCTCCTTTTTTTTCGCTCTCCCTCTCCACCCCCGTCCTCCGTGCGTGATCGACAGTGACGTTGACATGGCGATCGGCCGAGGACGTATTGACGTTGACGAATACGTCGAGTGTGAGCGGCACCGGTGTGTGCCCCTCGCCCTCTCGCCTCTCACCCCTATTTCTCTCTCCCGCCCCCCGAAAATAAAATCGTCCGTCCTGCTCTCGCCTCTCGCGCCACATCCGCTCCTTTGCCTCGATATCGAAACCCTCTCGCGGTGCTCCACCAATGCCAACGACCCGTAAACCCGATGGCATGATATTATTTTTGTACCCCTATCCGTTCCTCCGTTTCCTCCCTCATCCCTCTCCGACGTTATTGATGTCGGTTAGCATTCCGCGAAGCATTTCGGTAAGGAATATGCCCGTCGAAGCGTGGAAGAACGGTAAAAAGACGGGATTTCCGGGACAGGGTCTCGTGACAGAATCGAGGATCGCGTTATATGCCACTCGTTACGCATATCGAACGTACAATTGGAATTCCGGAACACATCGAAATCCACGAAAGCCCCGAATGCATGAATGAAGCGAAGATATTTTATTTCACCAAAAGTCGCGGTATGTAAAAATAAATTAATAATATCGATATGTTGTAAAGGAATTTAAAAAAATAAGAGTAAGATATTGTAGATAAAATATGCATATTATGCAATTTATGGATACGGTGCGCAAGACTGCTCATTCGTGAATTTCCGAAAAAACTTTATAATACATTCCCTTGGCAACTGAATGTAAAAATGAACTGCACGTATATATTTTTATTCGCTGTGGTCATATTACACGTGTTTGTAGTTGACGTGCTGATTTTTCGACGAGGCTTTCGCGTAGAAAAACATAACAGAAATACGCCATTCCGCGAGTCATCCAGTTTGACGAACTTAGCCGCGTCCTTCTTTGCTCGCAAAACTAATTTGAATTCGCCTCCATCCGGGCGGTGCCCTTTTACGAGCACGAAAGCGCGGGTTACAAATGTTTGTTCGCGGGGAATGGGATTCGTGGCAAAGCGACGTAAGAAACGGAAGGGCAAAGACGAGCGAGGAGAGAACAAGCGCGCGTAAAGTACAAACGAAGCATTGTCGAGATTCAATATACGTTCCGCAGATCCGCGAGTCATAACGAGGAGGAAGAGGGAGGATAACGACGATGATAACGACGGCGACGACGACTTTGTGATAAATGAAATGCGGACGAACGCGAAACGAGCGCGTTGAATATCGAAATTATATATAAGAGAAGAAGGAGAGACGCGCGCGTACAACGTTCGCCACGCGAAACGAAACGAGCGGTGTCCATCCTCCTCGCCGCGACCACGACTTAAGGCACGCGGAAAATTGATTTCGGTCGGAAGAAACGGAAAAGAAACGCGACGCGACGCGTTCTCGTTTCGGCTTCGAGGGCAACGGGGGTGGCGAGATTGAGGGAACGGGGGAGGATGTGTCACGCTGACGGTGGTAGTCAGCTCGGGCGGACTACCCGGAGGTGCGGGAAGAAAAAGAGACCGGGACACATCTCTGCGCCCATTACGATCCTGGTACACTAAATCTTTGCCACTCGTGGACACGCGAGCATTTTTCACTCGCGCGCCGGGCTTGATTTCCGAGAGAGAACGACCCGAGCCAACCTGTGGAGCCGCTTTCGGATGTATAGACGCGTACAAGGTGTCCAGAAAATGTCACGAGACGGAAGCGGCGGTCGTGCGTGTCGCTGAGAAAGATTTAGTGTCAGGACTGTCAGGAGGCAACGGCCGCGAGAAAGAAGAAGGGGAGAGAGAGCCTCTCGCGGCCGTTGCCTTTTGTCGAGGCTCCATTTTTGCACGGATGGGCTATCGCAGCCTTTTTAAGTCATATAATGTATGAGCCGTCGCCTACCGCTCCGCCCCAGTTTCCGTCATTGACCACTTTTCATGTTTCAGGGAAACCGTTTCCGGTGCGCAACTGCACCCTGGCCAACCAGACGTACACCAGCGTGGAGGTGAAATGCGTGCCGGGATACGACGGCGGACTGCCGCAGAAATTCGTCCTGGAGGTTTATCACGGCGACGTCGATTACCTAACCAGCAGCCTGCCCCTCTACAACGTCTCCAATCCAGACGAGCCGACCTTCGCCCTCGCCGGACTGGAGGCCTCGGTCGAGGCTGGGGTCCACGTGGCAGTTTACTCGGTGAACGCCAAGGGTCGAAGTCAACCCGTCATCCTCAGCGAGGTCACGTATCGCGATGCCGAGAAGCGTACCGGTAAGTACGAGCTCACGAAGTAACGTTGAATCGCTACGAGCCGCGCCTCGTCGCATTTATCAAATAAAATCGGCGAGTTGTCGACACGCATCGCCAATCTCGGGCGGCAGGTTGCGACTCATTGGGTGGATCAACGCGGTATTAAATTGCGCGCACGCGAAGTTTCGCAACACTCTTTGTCCCGTTCTTGCGCGTGGATATTCCTAGCCAGGTAGCGCAATACACGGGCGGGTTGGATTATCGCGACGACAGGATGAAAAATCGCGTATCGTCTATCACTTAGTCGGCGTGAGGTCGAATGAGGAGCGGTCGTTGAGGAGAAGTCAACCGAGCTCAACCCAGCTCAATTTAGCGGGCATCCGCGATTGCCCGGAGATTAGCGAAAGGTGCTGGTCGAGTACACGGATCGACCAGAGCAAGGTCACCGTGGGTTCATGTGGGTCTTTCGGGCGGAGGAGGACGATTCGGATAGCGGCTGTTCTCGAGGTGGGTGGTGTCAACGACGCGGGGCGGTAAGCAAGACGGATCACCACTCTCGAGACAACGTTACGAGACGAACGCACCACACCCCATTAGACGTTCGTATATATATATTGCGCATCGCGCTGCTTATCAAGAAAAGCCCGGAAACGCGCCGAAATTAACTCCGAAGAATATCGAGCATTGCGTTGTTGTTTTTTTTTTTTTTAAATTACAGAATCATCCGATCGACTATCCGCGGTATTATAAAGCGTACATTTATTTTTGATAAAACGATGTTTATACAACAGCACATATTCCTCTATAATTGAACTTTATAAAATTTAGATGACGCTCCAAAATTAAAAGGGAACAAAATACCAAATTCTGTGATACCGCGGAGACAATTATTAAATACCAGATATTTTATTTTCGCCGCATTATTTTTTTAACGACAGATTTTGCCAATTAAAAAAATTTTTTCATATACAACAAAGGAAATTATTATCCATTGTAATTTCCAATTTTCCAGTTATGCGTTTTTGAAATGAAGGTTTGAATTAAAATTTTCTCGTTATTTTTTTAATCGACTAGAGTACAAAAGATTTGTTACATTTATCAAATAAAATTACCATCAGTTTAATGTAATTTTTATTAATTAAAATAATTACCATCGACTTGAATTTCTTCAAAAATTAATTTTATTTAAGATAAATCCTTATAATAGGAAACCTTTTACATCTATAACAATATAATTAACATAACACAACGAAAACGGCAGAACACGAAATGAATCTCTCTTTGATATTGCAGAATCATAAAATGAATCAGAGAGAGAGAGAATCCAGAACGTCAACCGCAAATTATTTTCATTGTAAAACGTGAGTGCAGAAATAGGCGTATCCCAGCGCGACGGGAGTACGGTGTAACGCAACGAGAACGTGGCGAAACGTTACGAGCGCGTCACGTTGCGTATCATTAAACACGGTGGCAAATGAAGCCGCAACCAACGCGCGCGCGCGCTCGCGTACGCAACGCAACGTAGTGTTACGTGCACGCGCATTCTCGTAAACAGTAGTTCTCGCAGTGGCCCGAGGTAAAGCGGGCGGCACCCCGAATCAATTGTCAGTGAAGTGATTTACGGTCGTCGCAGCGTCGATCAATTTGCCGCTCGATGGCGACCGTCGCGGCTCTTCCGCGTGGCTCTCGACCCCGTGGCTGCCGAGCGCGCCGGCGCTGCTCAAAAAGCAAATTGAGGAATCTGCATGCGAACGCGAGCCGAAGGAGATTCTGGCCGCCGCGGTGCGATTTATTTCCGGTATCGATCACCCCGGCAGAGACAACTGTCGCCCGGAATTCTATCCCCGTTCCGTAACGTTCGTCGCCTGTCGTTTATACGCGAAGGATCGGCGGGAGAGAAGAAGAGCTGCGGCCGCCGATTTCGCGGAGAGACGGCGAATCTGTCTTGCGTGAAGGAAGATCGGGGGGGGGGCGTTATTGGGCCGCGCGAGAAATCGTGCAAATCGCAAACGGGGTATCCGTCGCGAAACACGACGTGCCTGACACGGATTCGAAAACTTTTCACGCGATCCCGCACGAGTCGGGGATATGGGCGGGCGGGCGGCACTTAAGCCGTTTCTAACTTATTACGCGAATGTCTTTTTCTTTTTTCCGTCTCTTTTTGCTCCACCACATAGGCAACGAACATCGAATTAAGGAAAGCAATTACAGATAATGGTCCCAGCGGCACCCAGCGCCGGGACTGCGCGAAGGACTTGGTAGGGAGGAAAAAGGGAGTAAAGCGGAACTGCAAAGGATGGAGAAAAAGGAAAGCCTATCCAAGAGAGATACGAATGTACAGGGTGGTCATTAAGCAGCTGCAGCTTTCCTTTCTCTCCGTTCTTGTGATATCTCTCTCGTTCCTGACCTCGACCGTTCTCTTTGACTTTCTTTTTCTCCCTTTCTCTTTTTATCTTTCTCTCCCTATATCTCCCTCCCTTATTCACTTCCTCTCTCTCTCTCTCTCTCTCTCTCTCTCTTACTCTCGTCTTTTTGGACATTAAGCCGTTGCGCGTGCGGTAATTTTCCCGGGGTCATTTTTGCCGCTCTTCTTGCCCGATCGTTAACTTCACTTAGCTCTGTTTACCCCCGTCGTCATTTTTCTCGGTCCCCCCTCCCCCTCCCACCATCCCGCGCCGCTCCTTCGTCGGTCTCACACACCACCCTCCTTCCCCGTTTCCCCGTTCATATTCCCGTCCGGTTTCGCGCTTCTCGTTTCCACGGGCGACCTCGTCAGACGTCGCCGAAGCGCCACATCTTTCCACGTGCGCGCCGCTACGTTTTCCCTTCCATTTCCGTTTTTATCGCGTAACCTCGCCCGGTTATTTCGTCCCCGACGGCGATGGCGGTCGCCCTTTTTTCACGGTCCAGCGGGAAAGAATAATTAGCGCCGCTATCCACCCTCGCGTACCCGCGTTTCTTGCGGGAAGGGGTTTCCTTCGGAGACCGCTTTAAATGTACGCGCCGCGGGGTTTCGTCGTCGGAGCGAAAATCATCGGGCGACAAAATCAGCGACGCGTCGAAAAAACGATCCCAGATTTCGTCGGTTACCGAGGTATCGAGAAATGAAAGCGGGAGTTGAGGCGACTTGTAACCGACCTAACCGACTTGAGCATCTACACGTGACGTAATCGAAAAGTTCCGAAATTGGTCCTGTTAAAAGTAAAACTTTATCGGTTATCGATATACGAGTCCTTAATCCCCCTCGTAGTAGTCCCTTTTTCCGTACCCGTATACCGCGTTCCGGCGGTTTTGCCGTTGTTCGAAAGTTGCCGTCTTTTTTAACCGCTTTACGAGATGGGTGTTATTTAAGAAACGCTAATCGATCGCGAATCGACATGCGATAACAGAATTCGGAGAAACGACGTGTAACGATCAAGTTCCTCCGGCTTTGCAGTTACTCGTTATATATGCTGTCAACCACTCACGACGACGATCCTCGTCCGAAATGTTTGCGAGGCTGTCGCTCGAAGGCCTGCGCGAATTTTAACTAGCAGTTTGCGCTTGACGGAAAGAAGATTGTTCGAGGGATTGCTAGTCGCTCGTGCGGCGATACTTATTTCTTTCCTGTTTCTCGTATAGAGAAACCTCGGAATTGAACGTAGTTATATAACGAAAGTTGTACAATGTAAATTCCGAAGCCTGGTTCTTCAGACGCAACTTTTTCGTTTAAACAAGATATCGCACAGATGAAATCCTGCCCGAATAATGCATCAGGAGTAATCAATGGATTGCAATTCGGTTTCTCAAAATAACGCGCTAATTTTCCTCGAATTTTGTACCGAAAATTTTACAAACGAACGTGTATACTCCGTGTTATAAAACTATATCTAATTTACAGCCGACACTGTGAAAATTTTTAATTACTTTGAAAATTAAAAACGCGATTCATCACGCGCGCACATAAACTAATAATGTTTTCGTCTATAATGAACACCGTCCTTTGTACTCGGAATTATAAACGTCGTGACATTTATAATCGATTTACGCGTAATTAGAGTGGGACGCATCGTCTCTTCCCTTTTTTTCCCTTTTTTAAATTGAAGGAATTCGCAGGGTAGGTTCCTTCCGCTTTGCCTACGGGAGCTAATTACTTTAAAAAAAAGTGCTATCTTTATGCCGATTTAGAGCTCGTCAATTAAACAGCGAACAACTGCGAGTACAAACGCGATCCGTGCGGCTTACGCGTTGTGCTGGGGAGGATTGATCCAGGCGAGGTATCCGCCTGGTTAATTCGGTCGAAACGAGCCCGCGGGTATTCGAATTACAGCGGTATCAAGCAGAGGGGTTTCGTGAAGGTAGAAGGTCGTATCAGATAAAGGGTACCATTGACGTCGATGCCACGCGACGCGACGCTTTCTACAACAATCGAGATTTGAACTCGCCGACTCCCGAAATCTTCCCGGTGTCGTCGACGATCGAAAGACCGAAGCCCCCGCCTTAAACCCCGTCTCTCCTTCCACCATGAGCATTTATTACAGATGAGATGCTCAAGATCTGCGGCCGTGCCTCGCCACAGGACTTCGTCCTTTCATCTCGACTATGCAAGCCAGACCGGGGAGCTAATCCACTCCGCATGGCAGGATTGCGGTGGTAATTGCTGTCCGATTTCGCCCCGACACGCACCACCTAAGCGTGCCCGTATACGCGTATATACGTGTATGAAGAAAGGATCGATCGATGATGATCCCCTCCGAACTTCCCCGATCCGCTAATTGCAATTAAGAGAACGTATGTCGAAACCACTATCGTGTCCTACGATTTATTGTGGACTTTAATAATTAAATATAAAATATTTTTGCACTTTTTACGCACAGAATGACGCGCTCTCTCCCGTTGATATCCGTGATTGAGCGACGATATCTGAGGTAGCTTTGATATGTCCGACGTAGAGTACTTATGTTTGCTGCTTCCTGAAATTTTCGTAAGCGTCTCATGGTGAATTCCCGGCGCGATACCGATTAATTGCATCAAAGACGATCCGATCTACCGACCATCGACCTATCGGCCGTCTCTTCATCATCCTTCATTAGCTTTGATGAGCGCGCACGTTGATGATGAATGATCCGGAACAAAGGTTTCCTGACGTTTGAGTCGCTCTGTTGACTTAGCATGAGCTTCTTAAACGGTTAACATTAATCGGCTGGTATTCCCTACCTCCCTTAATCTACAAGTTTGCCTTCCTGTGATGACTGATTACTGCACGTCGAATGCACTACGTTATCACAAGGAAGGTTTATATCGCAATGTATTTTATACTTGGAATGACCGAGACAAGAAAATCGTATTATCGGAAATCTATTTACGACATTTCGGAATCAAACTTTACAAGATTTAGTTTAAGATTTTAATTGAATTTACAAACGAAATAATTATATTGGTGGCCAATAATCGGACCGTGTAAAGCCGATTTACATTGGAAATCCCAAAAGTTTATATTCGCCCCCGTCCCTTGCTACAATGAGGTTCGGAAATTCGTTCGAGAAATGATCCATGGTGACGGAGCGACGGGAGGTGAGCCGCGTGAACGTTTCATTAATTGAAAGCGGGGAGAGACTCTAAGTCGCTTTAGCCGAAAGCGGGGGAAAGGCGGCGTAACAGCGATTTCGGGTCGACCCTACGTTGGAATTAATCCAGGTGAGCCGAACTTGGATTTGGGCGCCGGCTAAGCCTGGCTTCTTGGTGACTTAACCGGTCACCATGACCCCCGAGCTTCGTCTTACCTCTGACGCGAACGCCATCGTTACGTGGTGTAACCCTCCCCTCTTAAAGACGATCTTCCCCAACCCCGTCGAGTGTACCACACCCCGGTAAGATTCACCCCGGGTTACCCTTATGACGCTTTTATGTCAAAAACTCAAAATTAAATTAAAATCAAGTAAAATTCAAATCGTTACTTATTTCAAGAAATAATTTACTTTCTTGGTACAAGACTGCTATTGACACATCATCTTTCCAATAACAAAATCTTCGAACGGCTAACTCAGTATGCTAAAAGTTTGTAACACAATTATTCATTCTTTGAAAGCATTCTTTACCATAATACCGATCTATGTCAAAATATAATGAAATACGTAATTGAGATTGATCGCGCACCATTGGATTATCCGCCACGTCAGATAACAGAATAAATTAATGTCAAAGATATTGTGTTAGTAGGTACAGATCCTTCCTAAAATCTCGCGGAAATAAGCGGCAGAGATAACGATCCATCAAAAATACAAGCAAAGTTTCCGGCGTTCCTGACAGATAGAAAAACTTTCGCAACATTTCGGACCGGGACGATCGGAATTTCCCTTTTTTTTTTCAAGTATTCCCTATCTACGTCGAGGGATATTTTTCTCAAATAATCCAAGTGGTTAGATTCCATCCCTGACCCTACTGCAAGTCCGATTAGTGATCTAAACTTCGATGAACTTGGGATTCGGGAATCCGCTGGGATATGCGATCTTCTCTCTCTCTCTCTCTCCTCTCCCTCTTCGAGAATCCCGTTAGTCCTTTCTCAAGGATCGACGATATAAGGACCGGTTTATCTTTACTACCCTGGCACCAGACGTTTCTCCGCGCAGAACTCGATTAAACTTCCATTGCAACTTTTACGAGACAGTATCGGAGGCTTAGGGTTGTATACGATCGCTAACTGTAGCTATTCCCCATCGACGGCAAGTTCCGTAGAAGTAATGATAAATTGAAAAATTACCTATCGATCCGAAAAACTTGCACGCGAGCAGAGCGCAAGACTCGCATAACAAACATGGAACATTCGACAATTTAAATTAAGTTCCAAGTCACAATACTTTTGCGTTCTTGACGGGCGCGAGTTTAAACGGAGAACAAAATGGCGTAATTGAAACTCCGAGGTGTATTAAAACGAGACAGCGAGCCGTTTCGCGGTCGAAAAATGACGGGAGAAATAAATGAAATATTTAAAAGCTTATGCCGTCAAAGTGGCGCGCGCGGTACTCCGGCATCATAAATCTTCCTCAACTAAATTGTCAAAAGCCTTACTGCAGTTCATCCACAGAGCTGGATGAATTTACGAGAGTTTCTTAAGCTCGTTGCAATAGGACTCCGTGTCGCTTATGTGCGCTCACACGTGACATGCTCGCCGTACGTGGTGCTACTGCGACTTTCATAAATCTTCCTTTACAGTCTAGTCGAAGCTGTGGCCAATTACACGAAAAATGGAAACGACGGTGCGCCGACTGCGATACTCGCGTGACCAGCTCGCTCGAAACGGTGACTTTTACGTGCCGATTAGAAAGGCAACCTTCGCGATTATGACGAGGTGGTGGACACGAGAAAAATGGAAAAGTTTAACGGAGACGTTCAATAGCGTAAAAATTTTACCATTAGTAAAATTTTACATTCGTGTATCTTTTTTTTCTCGGTGACTCCTTTTCACTTTGATTCGCAAGACTCTAAGTATACACAATTAGAAAATTTGTATTAAATTTAACACATTTTACGTGTGTTCCAAACGATCCACTCAAATTTTTGTGTCAATTTAACACAAGATGAATATGTTAGAAAGTAACACAAATATTATGTAAAAATTAACACAAAAAAATGTGACACAATTCGGAAACAAATTGTGGAAGCATATTTCTTCAATCAAATTAACATTTATAATATGTTAAATTAACATGTGCATTTTATTCATTTATCTTAGAGAGAATTTATGTTTTAAAACTACATTATTATTTTTATGTTATTTGTTCACTTACTCATAAATTGTGTTATCTTAGCACTAAGAAATGTTGAATATCAACTTAATACAAAATATTTTTAAATAACATAATCATTATGTTAAACTAACTCGGATATAAAAACTCAACACAAAAATTTTAACAAGAACCGGTTTTGACACAAGTACAAAATGTTTTTTACCGTGTACGCTTTAAATAATACCGCGCCATTCAGAACCCACAAAAAATGAGGCTAAAAGTCGCAAATTTTTTAAAACGAAATACATTCTCCCCTACAAAAATCTTTCAATGCGAAACACGAGCGAGAGATACTCTTTTGAAACGCGACAGTGCGTAATCGCATACGCAAAGCTAGCTTCAATGCTGTTCAACATCCCTTTTTTTATCTTGAGCACCGCGAAAGGGTCCCTCGGGGAGAAATTCAGCTCGCCATTCTGACGTAACCGTCCGACAGTTTTTCGCGAATCTTCCTCGCGAATATCACTCGCACGCGTTTCCGGAAGATCTGTCCGCGCTCGTGAACACTTCAGCAAACTAGATATGCGACGTGAAACGACGTTCTCGAGATTCCGCGCGCGGATAAACGGTCGCCTGTGAGATGCTGCGACGTGCGTTTACGAGTTTCTTAAGCTCGTCGTCCCGGTATTCGGCTGGAAACAGTGCACCGAGCTCATTTACGGCCCGACACCATGCCTGGCATAATGTCGCGCAGCGTAGAACGTTCCTCGGGTTACGGGCTCGGCCACGGTGGTGTGTACCCTAGGCTGCCGGCTGATTAAACCCGGGGTTTTACGGGCATTACCGCGCGCCACGGCAAAATACCTCACACGCGTGCGCTTTAATGCATTTACATGCGTAAATATGCCTGTATTACGGCGGGGGTTGCCGCATGCCGCATAGCAAACGAGACGACCGATCCGATTGCCACGAGGCCGTTTCTCCACGTGACTGCATAACGGCGAAGAAAAGGGGGAGGGTTTACTGTCGCGGGATAAGCTGCTTGCTATTCAACGTGAAAGCAATTAAACTTAGCTGACCGCCGTAATTAATTATTTGACATTATACAGCGAGGTCTGTTTTGTTGAAGAATCTCGCTGAGCAAATTTGTTTGCAGGAACACAAATTTGCTGCTAAAACGAAACGAGGAACCTCTTTATTTACCCTCAGTAAATAATAATACGTTTCTGTCTGCGGCAATGAGACAGTTTGCTATTATATAGCGAAATAATTTACACAGCCAACAAAATTATTTTCAGCAAATAAAATTAATATTCTTACCCCAAACCTTTCCGCTGTCTAATAATTAATGATATTTATAGAACACGCTGCACACCAGCGTCCCTCCTTCCTCCACGATCGCACGATAACGAAAGACAAAAATAAAATATAAAATCCGTGCGCTACAAAAATATCTCGACATAGAAACATCGTAATGATAATGAATCACGCTATTAAAAGAACAGCCAGAGAAACGAGTGTATCTTCGAACCGAGTGTATGTTTTTTAATGCCGGTACGATATACATTAAGCGATATCAACGTGATTCAAGCTCGCGATATAAGCGTGCATCAACCCTCGCGAGCCGGGGGTTAATCGGCGTAAATAAGTTGGCGAGAATTTAAAGATTAAGGGCTCGTGGAGCGAGCGGTGTGCGCTCTTTCGCCCCCGTGGCTCGCAGCTCCGCTTCGCACACCGGCGCACCTGATCGCAACTCAGAACGGTGCAAGAAAGCAGTTTTGTTAATTATCCGACAAAAACAGCAGGCGCGGTCCCACGCCCTGCCGGCGCGGCGGTATCAAACGGGACGCTATCACGTGTGCGCGAACGGAAGCCGGCGATACGTGGGGCGGCGGGGCTGAAAGCGAAAAATAACGCTGCAAGATTTCTCATACCGTGCGGTGATTGTGCACGATCGTGAGAAATAATTTCGACGTGACGCGCCAAACCATAGAGCAAACCTCCGGTGTCATCGCGCATCTAGCTCGGCACGCAAAATTTTTAAAGAGAAAGGCGGAAGGACGTCGCTTGTTTTCGCTCGACTGCGTTTAATCCACTTTAGACGATCTCTATAGTTGACATTATAATTCAGGACAGAATTTTATATACAATTTTAAACGTCTGCGTAATACGAAAGAAAATTGTAGAATTAGAATGCATAAATAAAAAATGTATTACATATGTATATAATACATATATGAAATATTTATTAAAATACGCACACACATATCATAATTTTACACGCATTAAAAATTATAGATCATTTAAAGTGTAGTTTAAGAGAATTCTATTTAATTTTCATGTATTTTGATACATATTTGTGTATTTTAATATATATATATTTTTTTAAAAATATATTTATATATATTTTTAGAATATATATATATTTTCTTTTTATTCTTTAAACGTTTTTTGTGTATTATACGGACTATAAAATTAAGAAAAGAATTCCATTCTGAATTCTGATAAATATAGATAGTTTAAAGTGAGTTTTAATTATATTTCTAGTAGACAGAAAGACGTGAATTCGATAACTCATTTTTTTTTTTCAAAAGAAACTGGTGAAATGTAATTTGCAAATTTATCTTGACACCAGACCACGCTTCGTATTTGCAAATTAAATAATTATTTGTTCTAATGTGTGACATAATCCTTGGAATGTAAACGAATTTTACGGGACTGCACTTGGGTTTATCTTGCAAGTGATTTTTAATCATCAGCGTATATCTCGCGGACTCCGCATACTTTCTCATGCGCGCATTGCCATTACTACTTGAAATTCTACGGACGATTCGAAAATACCGAATGCTGGTAAAACCCTATCGTGTACGTGACGGCACGGCAAAAAAATACCGCGTGCCAGATGTAATCCCGACGTTGAAGAATATAAAATGTTTTCTCTATGTCGGCTGGGGTTTGTTTACGCGTGTAGCAAAGCTGACTCGTAGAAAGAGGAGGAGAGCGCGAAAAAAAATGAAGGGACTCGTAAGTAGCACTAGAGGGTGAAAGCAGCAGCAGTCGTTTTCCCTTTACGGCGACACAGCGTGGTTAATCCTCTGCCTCGGAAGATTATCCACATTAACTTTATTCTTCGACCGCTGGGCTCAACAACAAGTAGTAACAATTCTTTTCTCGCAATCCTTTTATGACTTTGATTTAATTAAATATTCAACATCATGTGGTTGTGTGTGTTGTAATATTAAAAATTTTGTAGAATAAAAGAATACATACGAGCACCATTTATTAATAGACAGATAGAGATAGAGTTGAAGACATTTTCTTTAAATTAAGAAAGACAAGGAGCAACTAATTAACACTTTACAATTTATAAGAAATCTACTTTATTTATTTTATACATATGATCAAGTAATCGGTTGCTGCGATTTGAACGAATGAAAAATAATTGTGTAACATGTAGTACTTACAATTTCTCAATATAAATATGCAGAAAGAAAAAGCGAAAGAGTATATCGTCGTATTTTAAATTATAATCGTTTCTAAATATATAATTTATAAATATTGCAGGCCGTGTCCACTTAACTGAAAATAATCGATAAAACAATTTAATTAGCAAATAAGTGTTAATCGATCTTTGAGTGAGCTCGGAACGCAGCAAGGTAAGAGCCGCCTTATCTTGTCGTTGCAGGTCAGGACGCCGGCATCGTGTTGTCGCCGCTGATAGGCGTCGTGGTCGGCGCCTTGGTTACTCTCGTGCTCATCATCCTGGTAGTGGTGGTCAGAGTACGTCGAGAGCGCGTGGCAAAACCGCGGCACGAGAAACCGGCGGAACTCAGCGAGTTACCACCCCAACAATACCCCTTGCAGAATTCTCAGCAGACCGTGGAGACTGATCCCGACGTGATCCCGAACAAGTTCGGTAAGACTCCTCGAAGCCGATACCCGCTAAACAGCCTCCACGCGAATCCGATTACGATCGTCTGTCGGTGTAGACAGTAGGACCCCTTTGTACGAACGGGGAGGGTGGCACGTGCCTCCTTCAAACTTGGAATTAGCCGAAGACTTGTGCACTGTGAATGCACGTTTTGCCGAAATGTTTTGCTCGTTGTGATGTTTTGATATAAAGGAGAAACAATGTGATTACCAAAATCGTATCATACCCATCCGGGATACTTAATTAGAGACTAGATTAATGATAAATAACGGAATTTATTCTCTCTCCCTTAGAATAAATTTTATCTTTCTACGCTTATGCGAGGATGTTCGGTGATAGACGCGTTTGGAATAGCGTTTCTTTACAAAAATTATAAATTTCTAGTTTAATGTAGAAAAATTAAGTTGTAATTTACTCCTATACTCCCTTTTGTTTATTCTACACTGATTGTGAGAGAAAATATATCTTGACACAAAAGAATTATTTACTCGGTGAGTCCTAATAGCTTATTTATTGTATTCAAGTTTTAAAATTTCTTGATTGAAATATTTATAATATTTATCATTTTTAATTTAAATATTTATTTTCTTTTCGTTCTAAAAAATATTTACTGTTAGATCATTTTTATATTTAAGATAATCAGATTTTTGAATATTAGAAAACACAATTTAGTTAAGTTTAATAATATATTATTAGATTATTTATAAAATATTTATTTGAATTTTAAAAATGTAAAATTATAAAATAATATACTTAAGGAACATGTGTATTTTTACTTAAAACTAAATATTTTTATTTAAATAGAACAAATAAATACTTGTATCAAAAGATATGGTTTTAAGAAAATGTATTTTTTTTATTTAAAAAAATTTTTCTCTCAGTGTACTATTCTGTATTTATTTAACTTCGAAACTTCAAAAGTTACACGTGGCTTTCAATCAAAATTTAATTAAAGGTAAAAGATTTTTATTTAACCCCTTTAACCACGATTTTAGCCGGTCACCGTTCCTTTTTAAAGTGCATGAAAGTTTGTTCAAAAGTAAGGGGAAGAAGGTTTAGTCTTCCATCTTTACAAAATTAAAATGAATAGAATCGTCTTTCCAGGAGTCCAGTGCTTTTCGGATATCTGCTTTTATTTTTACATAAGGATAGCACATTAACAGAGTCAAAAAGTTTAAAGAAGCATGAAATATCATTCTGTTCATCAAACGCGCTATCATTGAGGATACGAATTTCGGGCGCGACTTCGCGGCGAACTTTTACCCTTGCCGCGCGACCTAAAATGAAGAATCGGCGAAGAATAAGGAACCGGGGGAGAGAAAGAAGACCGCACCCCCGAGCGCAACTTATTCTCCGCGTTTCCGCCCCATAACGCACTCGACTTGCAGTTCCCAACAGAGAACCCCGTCTGCTTCGGTGTTCTAGAGGGTAACCTCGTGGAGGTCAGCCCGCCGAGTTACCCGGGCGGTTATCCCCCGGGACACTGGGTCACGCCCGGACCTACGCCAAGCATAGACGAGCTCTGCCACAAGTTCACGGGGAGGCCGACGGAGCTGAGGTTACCGTCGAGGAGCACGATATCGAACCTGCCGGGAATGCCGGTGACGGGGATGATGGTGGGCGCCGGCCAGGGCGTCGTAATCGGCGGCGCCCAGGGCGTCGTCGTGGGCGGCGGGCAGGGCGTCGTCGTGGCCGGCGAGTGCCTCGATGGCGAGGCGATCAAACGAAGACTGATGGCGAACAGGCTGCCGGAGAGCTGCGTCTAGAAGCTCGGCTCGTCCGCAGGTGACGTGGTACCGTCATCGTTGTCGTCATCGTCCTCACCGTCGTCGTCACCCTGATATCGTTCAAGAATACGGCTATCGCGTGCGCCGCGATCGGAGATCGACACGAGATCTCGGCGAAAGACAAGACTCAAACATGCTCGAGAGTACTCGTCGCGTATCCAAGAACGATTTCGAGGTCCCGCCGCGGAAACGTTCGCGTTGTCCGTTTTCGTGACAGCCGTCTGTTAGCTTTAACGTGTTTGCTAACGATCTGCGGCGCGATCGACTCGTTCGCCGAAACGGGGAGAGAACTACTCGCTAGCGGGGTAGTTCGAGCGATCAATAGGACGCCCGGGGATACGTTACGTGTCGGGGATCGACATTATGTCTCGCGAACAATTGATTTTGCTCGAGTCTGGAGGCGCCCGATCGGGGGTGACCGGGGTGAGAGAGTTCTCGCGCGGTGCGACTTCTCGCGGGATGGTCCGCGAGATTAAGAGAGACACCGTCCGTCGCGATTGTTTCCGAAACACGATCGCCGCGCCAGTTTCCCGCCGGGGTGCGGGAGGGTAAGGGCGGAAGTATGCTGGAGAAGTTAACCGAAAACTCGTCCAAGTTTCCCCCGCCCCGCCTCGGGAGGTATTGCCAAGTTCTAACATTCTGTTTTCGGTCGTCGACTTAACCGTCTTTGCTCCCCTTTTTGTTCGAAACCGGATGATCTTCGACCGGCGTGTCTTCTCGAATATTTCTCCAAGTTCGCTTCTCTTCTTTATGGCGGCCGCGGACCATAAAGAGTACGAACGGAAAATCGAATCGCGACTTGCGCAAGCTGCTCGAATTGAACGCCGAATTTAAAATACGTCTTCGCGAGGCACCTCGATGGAAGGACATCAAAATCCGTCCCCTTTATTCCAACCCCGCTATTGGAATTTTGCCCAACAGAATTAATTTTTATTTCATGTACAGCGCAAAAACAATTCTATTTTTTTCTCTTCCTTTTACTTCTAGCCAATTATATTTTTGTGCTATATATTTTCCGGCCTCGGGTGATTTTTCTCCGGACGCATTATTCTTTCGTTCGTTATTAATCTCCTCGTCTTCGTTTTTTGTTGTATATCTTCCCGCGAATCCGCTACCATCTCGCGCGATGTCCCTAAATAAATCTGAATCCTACCAACGAAATGTTGGTCCGGAAGCATCAGGCCGTGAAACACGAGGAAAGATAAAAGACTCTCGAACGAACCCCTTTTCCGATGGCTCGAATGAAGACGAATGGAGGAACCGCGCGAAAATATACCGGGGGTTAGGGGAGGAGCCGAGAAGAAGTAGGGCGAGAGGGTGGCGGGAGGGGAACGCGGGCGGAATGAAGGGAAGAAAGGGAATGCTCGATGCCACTTTGGCGTGTAGTTTGAAGGCGTGAAATGCGGTTTTAAGGTTGAACGATCAGCTCCGATATCGCGATAAAGCGAGAGAAAGGGGGTGGGAAACGCGGGCGTCAATATCCTGTTTAAATTCTCGGAATTCGATATTTTTGGGCACAACCCTCACACATCGCAGTACCGACAATGCCGAGCGAATGCTGCGGTCGATGATATTTACGTTCGCGCGATATTGCGAACGTGAATAACGATAACGATATTAAAATTCAAGAAAATCCCCGAGATGAAAGGGAAGCGCTCGTGAGTCGTCGAACGCGTCCTATATATCGTCTTACATATCGAAAGTCCTGAGATCGCATCGATCGCGTATTAGTCTCACTGCCGTTTCATTTTTACGATCTCGAGTAAAAACAATTAAATTAACTCGACCAGTCGGGAGTCTTAGGCGATCCCCTCGTCCCATCTCAAGAGGGATGAAAAACCGAACCGCGCCGAGCCGCGTAACGTACAAAACTGGAAACGATTCTTACGGAAGCAAGACCAGGCGCACATTACACTCTATTGGTAATTGTGATAGAGCATTTATAAATTTTTCTACCGCTGATATGAGTTTTCTGTACTCCCCGCCGAATGATAAGAAAAATAAAATTACTGTCCTTGCGAGACTCGGACGCTCTCAAACGTTCTAAGAAGCATTCTCACCGGGGTGTGTGTGTACGCGTGCGTGTAAATATATACATAGTTTTAACGGGTCCTTTATCAAATCGTTATCACCGTTATTCGCGTTCGATTCGCGACGAGAGAGAGAGAGAGAGAGAGAGAGTGAAATTGAGCGGATGAGAGGGACACGGCGCGATAGCGTTCGCGACGTTCTGTGCGTTCTCGCGCGAAGAAAGCTTCACTTTGTAAGGTTTTTGCAAAAACTGGTCTTCCACGTGACATTTCGCGACGAAGTCGTGAAACTTCTACGGCGAGAATGGAACTAACGAATCGACGAAAAGCGTATCCCTAATGGAAACGATGTAACGTGAACTTTGCCCGTGGGAAAGTTTGCGCTCGCTTCGAATGATCGATAGACTTGTAATGTGTAAAAAAAAAAACCGAAAAAAGAAAAAAAGAAAAAATGCGAGGGAGCAAGAGAGAGAAAGAGAGCGAGTGACGAACCGAGGAATGAATAACGAGTGCCGCGTCGGCGAAGTGAAGTAGTCGCTCTCCTCGGGAGGCGAATAACGTCGAATCAATCGTCGAGGGTGCGTGTACCATATGTGTGTGCGTGCGTGCGTGCGTGCGTATGTGTGTGTTTCAGTGTGTATAAAGAGGTAATGGTCAAGTACGACGGTTGCTCGTTAGCTAATGTATCGCTGTATATATTATCACTGGGGAGAGTCCAACGGTAGGTCGACAACGTTCAAGTTTTCGAGGGGAAGAGATAAGTTCGGCGGAACGACTTGTCGAGTGCCTCGTTTAACTTCCCGTCGCCTGCCCGCGCGAGGACAGAATCGTGGGAATTGTTTTCATCGGCGTTCTCGTTTGACACGAAAGCACTCGATAACGCGCTCCACCGAGATCTTTCAAATTCACGCCCCCCTCAACCCCCATGTCGTCGCGGCGTTGCGATTTTTCGACGACGCCAGGATCGAATTTTGATGCGCGTTAGGCACTGAAGATATTTTTTAAATCCTCTCGACTCTTTTATTACGAATGGAACGTAGCTTCGTTATACCTCTCCGTCGCGAAATTGTTCTCCCTTCTCGAGAGAAAAAGGAGTCCTGTTTTTTTTTTTTATTTTTCCCTTTCCCAGGCGTCGATAGTTTTGTGGATCCTAACAATCTGATCTGGTCCCGAATCTGGTTTCCGATCTACGTGATCTTTTTCTTTACCCATTTCGCGACGATCCCCCGAGTCTAGCAATCGTTTACCAAATGATCGTCGAAGGATCGAGAGCGGTCAATATCGAACGGCACATATCTTTCACGTCCACGAGAATTCGTTCGAAATTCGAGCGATGGAGCGACGAAGGTGACGCATCAAAGCGGATCGAGACTTACAATAGAATAAGACAAAGTACTACTGCCCGTGTTCATTTTGTAAAAGAGCGGGGAACGTTGGGGACGATATATCGATCTTTTTCACACACGTGCGCGAGGATCTTGTTTAGCGGGCGTGTCGCGTGGAGGATCGCCCGAGAGTAGGTACTGAAAAGTCACGTTCTCGGTCGGGGCGTGACCCAACAATCAAGGCGCGAAGGGAAGAAGAAAAAAAGAAGAAGAAGAAGAAGACGACAAGCGCAAGCGATCACGAAGGAGTAACAGTAGCGAGTAATGATTGTACATAATCAACTGTACGTAACGACGCGTGAGAGTCCATGTAAATCGATCGGCGGTCGTAAGCCCGAACCTCAAGTTCACTGTATAGGTGATTTCATATCAGAACTCTCCCTCGCCCCCTCCCCCTTCCTTCCCCGTCCCCTCCCCTCGCCCCCTCTCCCCCCTTGTCCCTCGCCCGACCCGATATCGTTTAATAACTAACTCGTATGTATATACTACACCATGTTTTGATCTGAATAAACTGTTTAATTGTCCGAATATTCCCGAGGCGTGTTCATTCAATGCTGCGACCTGGTTAGGTAGCCCGGCATTAAGGCCTCCGCACAATCAAAAAATATAAGGAACAAAGAACAGATATTAGCGATTAGAAATAAGAGGAAGGAAGAAGAAAGATACTTCCTTCTTCCTTCCTCTTATTCCTAATCGCTAATATCTGTTCCTTATATTTTTTTATTGTGCGGAGGTCCTTACTTTTCCGCGCGCAACGGCTGCGGCGGCGCGGCGGTGTACAGCCGAGAGCGGGGACGAGAGCGCGCTTATAAAGTAAAATAGGTGCCCTGACAAACGACGCTCACGTGCCGCAAAAAGGAGATAGACGCGCCTGAAAAATGGGGGCCGAAACTTCCTTCCTTCCGGTTCGACGAAAAAGGAATACTCGGCGCGTGAGGAGTCACGGCGGTGCCGGCGGCGCTGAGAAATTCGCGGTGTGCCTCGAGGAAGCCTTGGTCGCACGTAAGTCTTTCGCTTCTTTCAAGCATCGCGAGTCGCGTCGCGTCGATTCGACCGCGACGAATCCGACGCGAAAGATATTCTCCCCTTAACGGCCTCGTACATCGGACGTTGCATATGTATATAGCGTATATAGCAACATTTACGCTTCAAGACACTGCAGCGGAAACAGTGCCGGTCCTGGGTACTTGGCGGCCCGTGTGCAAACCCACTTTTCGTCGCCCCGTTATTCCGTTAAAATTAAAAAACGACAAATGTAATAATTCGATTCGACCTGACTGGCCAGATATATATTTAGTGGTGCACAACTAAATATATATCTGGCCAGTCAGGTCGAATCGAATTATTTGTTGTTTTTTATCGAGGGGTCAACCACTAAGTACATCATGTGTACACCAGATTTTTCAAAACTGCAAAATTTCAGAAGATTTCGCCAGATTTCAATAGTTCTTTGTAATCTGAAAAGATTTCACGGAATTCGTAGGATTTCATATGATTTCACAAGATTTTTAAGATTTCACGAGATTTCAAGAGATTTTAAAAGATTTCAGAGATTTCAAAAGATTTTGGAGATTTCAGATTATAAGATTTGAGCTTGTTTAAGCTGATAAAATCTTATGAAATCTTAAGAAATCTCTGAAATCTCCGAAATCTTTTGAAATCTTTTAAAATCTCTTGAAATCTCGTGAAATCTTAAAAAATTTTGTGAAATCTTGTGAAATCATATGAAATCCTTCGAATTCCGTGAAATCTTTTCAGATAAAGTTCTTTAAGTTGTCAAAAGATGAAACTATTTCGTTAGATTCGTATAGTTTTAAACTTTTAGCGTTTTCGACTGAGCTGGGTTTTGATCAGTCCTATTGTAGATCTAGAAGAATAGTCGAATTTTTTAGATTTCATAAGATTTTAAGGATTTCTCAAGATTTCTTGAGATTTGCTAGAATTTTTCGAGATTTCATCAGATTTCAGGGATTTCTTAAGATTTCTTGAGATATTAAAAGATTTCTCACGTTGTGTTGAAATTTCCTAGGATTTTTTCGAGATTGCATCAGATTTCGGGAATTTCTTAAGATTTCTAGAATTTCTCAAGATTTCTGAGATTTCTTAACACCATGTACACCAGATTTTAGGAGTGGTTAACCCCTCGTTTTTTATTTATTCACTGACGAAGAAAAGTATTATCTTTTTATGTTAAAATTAAATTTTGGACAAATACAAAAATACTGGTACTTTATATGTATAGGATAGAATAAACAAATAATTTCACGTGTAAAATATGTGTTATGTAATTTATTTTAATAATTATTTACATAGAAAATAACAAAAACGATCTTTGTATCTTCTAAAATTAAATAACAAAATAAATATACCTACGTTTTCAAAACAACCCTTCTGGCTTTTAGAGACGCGAATTCCTTGATATATCCTTGATTATTCTTTTATAATTATTTTTACACACTATTATCGTTTTTCAAATTGGGATTTTGTTTTTCAATTTTTGTAAAACATTAAGAGCCTCCGGCCGCCCCCCTGAATCGACCGCCCGCGTGCGGGGCACACGTTCACCCTCCGCCAGGACCGACCCTGAGCGGAAAGATACATGAGAAGGCATATAATGAAAATACGAATTTTTATGTCGACCTCGAAGATTTTATCCGAGATTTTACGACGATACATAGGCAGGCCATAAAGATCGCTTGATATGCACATCCTGCGAGCTCCCTCGTGTGCCCTTGGGGGGATAGGAAAGAGAAAAAATGGAACAGATGTCGCGCGGAATTTTAATCCTGTCTCGTATATTCGTGGTTACCAAGCACCCCGTGTGTAAAAACTAAGAACGAAACGGACACGTTAGAAATATCTTCAACGGCCAGCGCAAACGGCCGCGGCCGTAGACTGAACGCGTTTATTTGCATGTTAACGCTACAGGAATTTCCGATCTCTCACAATAATTTACATTGTCACTCAAGTTCCACGGAATATTAAGACTAAAAGCTTTGTACAAATCTTTTTGACAGTGAAATATCGTATGTATTTCCATCGCGACGCGGTATCCCGAATTTTGACACGCACAATTTGCGGAATTACGCTTCCGCTGAATTCTCGTCAGAGCGTTTCGCCTGCTTCCTCTCCGTTTCCTCCGTTGTGTCGCACGGGAATAGAAGATCTCGCAGTCTTCGATGCACCTCGCGCGGCACGCTGACGATAATATCCATGCCTCTCACCAGCATGTGATTGTACGCCTCGACCGCGGAGTACTTTATTCCCTCGAGATGCGGCAGGTGTGTCTGTGCGAAAGATAACGTGTCAGTGCGAGGGGAACCCGCAGTTATGCAATTCCTAACCAGCTTGTAAATTTAACGCTTATTTACCGGGCGATCGGGTAGATCGGGAAAGATCGCCCTCATCATTCTGTAATATAGATCCTCCGTTTCGGTGCTGTCGCCCCAAAGACCCTCCGTACAGGTCCAACAGATGAGACCAGCGACGATGACGCCTTTTACAAAGAATGCCGCCACTCTGCACAGTTTTGCGTTGCTCGAGAGCGGCGGAGGCTCCTCAAGACGTTCGCAGAACTGCGCGAATAAAGGCCATGTATAAATAGTTAAGCGTCATAGACATCTGACCCACATCCTCCAATTTAAGAATGCCTGGATTTAGTCTGATTTTAATCCAATTAAATAATTATACATATTAAGTAGAAAATATAAAGTAAGTAATATAATAATAGAATTAATTAAATGTTGATGTAAAAAGAACCGTAAATATTTGAGATAGCTAGACGCATAATTAGACTCTTAGACAGTATTTATTAACTTTGTTTTAGTCGCGCGGATAATATGTTCGTCTAATATGTCGATTTAACGTGACATTTCTGAAATCAAAATGTCACCGAATTATGGAAATAAATGCGCCACGTCTTCCGTTCCGTCCAACTTCCTGCTCCAAGACCTCGATGACGTCCGTAACAGTTACGGAGACTCGGACCGCCCTCCTCCATTAGAGACCCATCGCTATAGCAGTGTACACCGACTGTCGAGCTAATTCCAGGTAAACGCAACTACGTATCGACTAACCAATTCCGTACAGGTGCTCGAACACCATCATCTCGTTACGTGGCGTGTCAATATCGCGCGAGGGCCAAGCGAACGTTCCGGTGCAGCGACAAGCCACGTGATTTAACCGAGAATTGGATGCCTCGCGATTCGCGTGAAATGTGCGGCAAGGGATATCCAATATCAAGGATTTGGGCATTCTCTATCGCGTAATTTCTATTTCTCAGACATTGTGAAGAGCATTTCCATTAACGCCGATATTTTATAAAAATTTGCATTTCGGGGTGCTGATGCGACATTTATTCCCAATTTTTTTATTTGGTCATAACTTTCTTTTGAACGATGGGCAAACGAAAATTGTTGGTGGACAAACGTGGACAAACGAATGCCACCTGAATTTGATAAAAATTTGTATTTCGGGGTGCTGATGTCATATTTTTCCCAATTTTTTAATTTGGTCACACTTATTTTTGAACGATGGGCAAACGAAAATTTTGGGTGGACAAATCGTGGACATTCTCTCTCTATCGCGTTATTTCTATTTCTCAGACATTGTGAAGAGCATTTCCATCACTGAGAGAAAAATTTATGATATTTGTGACTATAATGAAAAGTTAAATAATTATGGTTAGGTGCACCATTTTTATAGTTATTACTGCTATAATGTTAGTAATAATAACAAAAAAATAGTTACAAATACCATAATTTAACTATAACTA
>NJRP01000066.1:594917-610339 GCA_003063835.1 Aphaenogaster floridana
TGCACCTAACCATAATTATTTAACTTTTCATTATAGTCACAAATATCATAAATTTTTCTCTCAGTGATTAACACCGATATTTTTTTATTTGACTTGATGATGCTCTAACATTTTATGATGTATTATTGTACGAATGTTCACGCATAACGCTCCTCGGATGTGTCCGCGATTCCAGAGCTAATTAAACCTTCGCAAACTTCGATAATCGTCCCTCACCTTTGGCGGGCACTTCCTCTGCGCATCTCTCCGCGAGCAAACTTTAACTGCCACCGGTCTGGGGGTCCAGTAATCGTTCGCACGATTAGGATCGGAGGAGCAATCCCCATCCGCGCTAACGAGTCTCTGAACCTTCGGCCTTACGCATGTTTTCGGATTGGACAGATTAATGGTCTGCACGATACACTTCGTCCCTCTCTTCATATTGTTTCGTAATCTTCGCGCGAGACGAGTCAAAGTTGCTGATTCTATGTCGCGAATCGCGAAGCATCCAGTCGCTTCTCTCGATGGGAAACCTTTGCAAGAAAATGAGGAATTACGCGAATATAGGTTAAAAACATTTTAAAAAACATTAAAGTCCAATCTATTACGCGAATGGACGTTGAAAATAATGAAAAAACTTACATTTCATTTAGATGCTCAATAGATTATTCTTCGAATAGATATTATAATGAAAATGACGCTTAACATGTTTAACAAAAATTAAACTTACATGAGGGATCACGGTAAAATTTTGAAAAAATATTAAAACTGTAGACCCTTAGAATTTCATTTCTTCGTTTTTTATTTTATTTTAGCCGAAGTGTTTTACACAGCTTCAATGACTATCTGTTATACTGCAAATTTATCTGACGCTATGACATATGGACGAGTGACATTTATTAAAATTGATTAGCTTTTGTTCGTGACGCGCCAACGTACCGACTGCATAATTATCGCATTATTTACATTCATATAATAATATATTCATATCCTATTAATTCCGCAATATTAATCACTAGTTATTTAGGCAAAATTGCCTAAATGCAATTTCGCGTTAACAGAGAAAGAGAGGCGCATATTGGATGCGCCGGTCGTCGATTTCTTTACCGAGCGGCCGTCATCGGCGGCAACAAAGAAAACGATGAAAAAGTACGAGAGAACGCGCGAGAACACGTAACAGATACGGCACGACGCGCGCACAAAGGACCGGGTGGAATAATGCATGGCGGGTGCTCCGTCAACTTTGGTACGCAAAATTCTGTTTCGGGCCTTCTCCGGTGTCGCCCATCCCCTTGCAAGCGCACGTTCTGATAAGAGCGAATGTATATACATAAAGGAGCCGAGATTGCGACACGAGGAGGAGAGAGAGTGTGAAAGGACTGAGAAAAGGGGGCCAGTGCTTGATGAAACTCAGTTTTCCAACGAGGTCTTTACGCCATTCTTCCCTTCCGTGCTCCATTTCGTCGCTCGCATACACGGCGGCCTCGCGATTCCTTATTCATCAACGCCATTGGAAAAACCCGTGAAATTTGCATCCCGACGCGATTCGGGTCGACGCATCGCCGACGGTTTATGGGCCATCGCCGCTTGATACCTCCTCGAGTAACGTAACACCGCGGAACTTGACGCGATCGTAGCTAGATCTCAAGCACGACGCGTTAGTTGACGTTCCACTCGTGAAACGTTCCATAAAACTTGACGCGGCACGTCGGACTCCGAGAATTATGCAAATACGAGACGAAAGAAGTCGAACGATCAATCCGTCGAGGTTGGACGTCGAGTTTCTCTCAGCGGGAAGTGTAGTAATTTGCGAACTCCGAGGATACTGAATCCGTCGTTGAGATTCCTGCGAACTGGGAAGAATGCCAGTTAAAAAATTTGCCACGTCGCTCCGACGTGGTAATGACGTCGCCGCGATATATCTGCCGGGGGTGTAAAAAAAAAAAGAAAGGGATGCGCGAGAGATGCGGAGAAAAACGACTATCGCGCGACGATAAAAGGAGATTCACGATCGTTCGCCGTCCGTGGATGGACATTAAGAAAACCATGAATGTCGCCATCGAGCGGGTCCACGATCCTTTAACGAAAGGTACCGGCGGTGAAATACGAAGGACGCGGCTACGGGGAGAGGACCTCCGGGGAGGGAAAACTAATTTTCGCGATATTAGTCTTACGAAATTGGTTATTGATGTTCTATTCGTCCGCCGATAATGGCGGCACGGAAGCGATTCTCCGCGGAGAAAAGGTCGTAAGATCGCCGGCAAGGGTCAAGGATCTCCGGGGGTTACGTTGTCCTTGCGGGCGAGGCGCTCGTCCTTCTTAAAGGAATTGCTTCCTTAACGGGCGTTAAATCGACTTCGCCGCCGCGACGGTCCTCCCCGCTCTTGCGATTGACAGATATTTCGTGGTCTTCGCCAGACTTTGTCCTTCCTTCCCTCCTTCCTTCCTCCCTTTCCTCCATTCTTCCTTCCTCCCTTTCTCACGTCCACCTCGGCCCACGTTCCCTCTTCTTCCTCGGGTCCACCTCCGTGCATTCTTTTTCGCCACTTTCTCTCACAAAGGCTTGCCTGGCGCACCTCGCAAGTTTCTCCTTCCAGCTGGACGAACGATTGCTCGCCTGGCGACATTCCAGACAATCTCCCCGCCGCGCCGCGCCGGCCAAGGACCTCCGGAGGAATACACGGTAAATTGATAAATTCGCGAATCCTACGTGCCACCGGCAGATAGTTGTTGAGTATGCTCGTAGTACCAACGTAGTTCAACGTTTTCGACGGCCTTCGTGCGTGTACCGCCGCTCTTGAGAGCAGTGGTTCTACTGCTTCTAATTCTCTTCAAGCTTAAAAATCCGATTTAATATTTTTAAAAAAATTCTTATTTTAATCCTTCAACCCATATTACGTATTCTCGGTACACTTACTCGCTAAATGACGCATATAGGTCATCCGTGTCCGAACCGATTTTAACAATGTTTAAATATTAAAAATTCTTCAGAAACGTTCATCGCGCGTATAATTTAAGATTTCCAGAAAATCTATAGCTCATATTTATTGCTCGATCAGTTTCTATCTATTAATATACGATAGTGATAAGTGAAGAAACATGTTAGTCAGCTCATCTTTATTATTCGGCTATTTTATGTCTACTAAAATAATAATCGTCTTTATACTAGGAATACCGCTACCGCGAGTGGTCATATTTAACCGTTCCCATATTTTAAATTAATGTAAATATTTTTGCATAAAAGATAGGATCTTAAAATTTTTGTACTTTTTATGTATTGAGTTAATAAAAAGTTTTAAAATTTTAAAAACGTACCTTTTGCTCAAGAAATGGAATATTAATCTGAAGAATGGAAATAGTCAAAAATACCGCTCGGTACCTCTAACGTTAAAGATATCTCCAGACAGCCTTCTTGCAGGATGTCAAACCATTTACCTACCACGCCTAGGGTGTGCGCAATCAATGTCTACAGCCGATGGTTCGAAAACGCGGCGGCTTGATAGCCGGCTAATAACGCGAAGACGCGCGCGCGCAGGAGAACCGCCGGAGGCACATATGATTTGCCGCGGTGTCGTAAATCGAGATTAGCGCGGAATTTCGGTAGTCGCCGTCTAACAGCGATATCAAAGGGGAAGGAGAGGGAGAAAGGGAGGAGGTAGAAAATGGCCCGCAGTTGCTCACCCCGAGCGAGATTCGGCTCTCCGTTCTCGGAGCTCAACCGCCGAGTGAGCCGAATTATCGTTTTCCACCCCTTCCGACCCCACCTCCACCCCCTGTACTCCGTCGTCTATCCTTGCGCGAGCTTCGCGACGAATAAGCGGAGGGCTGGCACATACGGCACCTCTCGCTTGCCTCCTCTCGGATTCTGCGAGGTGGGAGCTCTCAGGAGCGGATTAGAATATCCCTCGGAGCAAGCTCGGCCGGGGACGAAGTTCCCGGCAAACGCGACACATTATTCCTAGGTCGATTAGACGTCCGACCCTCGTGTCATCCGGGGCCTAATAACGTCGTCGGGTCCTTAGATCCTCGGGAGATTAACACAAGTGAAATAACACTGACCCTCTAAATATAGACCGTCATATCGAGCAACCCGGCGCAGTTGGTCCTAATAAGAAAACAATTAATATTAATCACGGTGTAAATCCATATTTTAAATTTGCGCGATTTTGCATAATAAAGACGATGCGGATTTGTCAATAATGAGAAGAGTGCTTCGAGAAACAACGAATAAGCTTTAACACTAAAAGTACCGAGCGGTATTTTTGGTTATTTCCATTTTTCAGATTAATATTTTATTTCCTGAGCAAAAGATACGTCTTTGAAATTTTTTCACTTTTTATTAACTTTTATTAATACATAAAAGATAAAGAAATATTTCAAGATCTCATCATTTATGCAAAAATGTTTAATCTAAAAAATGGGAACGGGGTTAAATATGACCGCTCGGTATTTCTAGTATTTCTAGTATTAAGAGAGACGTTCTGTTTCGTAATAGGTGAAATCAAATCACTGGATACTATAAATATCGGTGCGACTGCGACAGTTTGCAGCAAGATACACGAGTTGCATAGTTGCGCGTGCGTTATAAGTGAAAGAAATACGTATAGAGCGAGACACTTACATGAGAAACTATGTAGAGGGGCACTACACGAGGGTCGGCGGCTGATGTAACGACGTTCAAGGGAGCGGCAAATTCATGCCGGCGCGACGCGGCGCACCGAAACTCCCCCGTTTCGCGAGTTACACTGCGAAACGGTGAGGACGGGGCAAAATTTAAAAGTTTTAATGAAGTGCACCCGGGACAGCATACGCGGGCATAAGCGTTCCAAGAGCATCGAATTATTTTTTTTCTCCGCTCGACGCGACGACTGTAGATTTATGAAAACATCGCGGACAGAAACTGAATATATATCGTCGACGCGTAATCCCTTTCGCCACGAGTTCGAGAAATTTCGTTGAGACCGATGTAACATTTTTTAACGTCGAAATTGAAATTAGAAATTGACATTGCAATCAAATTGCATTAGAAATTGATTAAGGACTTATATAATGTATGTACAAAGTATGTGCTTTTAATTGCGCTACAAAATATAACAATTAAAATATTTAAAAACCCATCATAAAGATTAATTTACATACACTGAGAGAAAAATTTATGATATTTGTGACTATAATGAAAAGTTAAATAATTATTGTTAGGTGCACCATTTTTATAGTTATTACTGCTATAATGTTAGTAATAATAACAAAAAAATAGTTACAAAAACCGCAATTTAACTATAATTATTATAGTTAATTATTATTAATCATTATAGTTGACACCTTTTTTAAACTATAATAGTTATAGTTAAATTATGGTATTTGTAACTATTTTTTTTGTTATTATTACTAACATTATAGCAGTAATAACTATAAAAATGGTGCACCTAACTATAACTATTTAACAAACTATTTAACTTTTCATTATAGTCACAAATATCATAAATTTTTCTCTCAGTGTACGTTCTACTTAGTACAGTAATAGAATATAATAATAATTTAGTAGCTGACGTAATAATAAAATATATTAATGTGAGCGAGAAAAGCCACCAATGAGGATTGACGACTCGCGGGGTCAATTCTCCCTCCGAATGACTGAAGGACCTTCAGCCGGGCTGTCGCGAGGGATGATATTGAAAATAAATCAATACAGTCCGTCTTAGTCGGGCGCATTAATTACGGCCGGCGAATCCAATTAAATCCGGCGTCGGCGACGCCGGGGCGCGCCGCAAAGACAGCGCCCTTCCTCCGCCATTTCGCGGTCCGGCGTGGATTGCGGGACAGGGGTCGGCGGTTAAAAGAGGCGACCGGCCGACCGGCGCGGCGGCGGGGAAAGGGCACCCCCGACGGCCCTCCCCGCGAGCCTGGGATGTTGGAGGGCTTAAAAATATGATTTTAATACCGCTGCTCCGGGGGTCGCCGTATATCACGCTTTTGTCCGCCTACTATTGTCTCTAACGCCGGGCCCATACCCTCTCAAAACCACCATCTACCACGTCCACGTCCAGCCCAACCCCTCCCGCCTTCTCTCGCGGACTGAACCCTCGGCACCTTCGCGCTACCCCCTGACCACAGTACCAGCCCCACGTCGCACCGGCTGGTACTCGCTAAAAACGCTCATAATTGGAAATCTTCGGTCCGCGATTGTCGTCGGCGATCCGAGATTCTGCAAAGTCCGATCCGCAATCGTGGCTAGCGTGCGGTCAGTACGGCTCTTTTTATTTTTAGGAGAACGCCGAGACCCGACATCAAGATCGTCGAAGCCGCGTTTGTTAACGAATTATGCGACGTCGGATAATACCTCGTAATGTTACGAATGCGGCGAGAGCGCAAATCGGCCCCGGCGCTTCTGCTTTTTGCCGCCGGGAGGAATTCAGAGATCCGCGGATCCGTAATTTTTATCCGTTTTCAAGAGAGCTTAACGAGCGGCGCTCCGGCAAAAAGATTCTATAGGTTTTCCACACGTTCGACTCCTCCGGTTTTACCGAATCCTTTACCGTGTAATACTGGCGGGTTTACTGCCGGCGCTCTACGCATACCACCGCACCGAACGACATATCCTCGTTCTGATTTAACAGTAAAAACTCGACGTCTACCTGGATCCGCATATTTCTCTCGCTATTACGTTACTAATCTAAAATTTTGCTTCTCGTTTGAAAATTCCGCCAATCGCGAATATTCCGCTCGGCGCGGAGTGGCCGGTCGTCAATAAGCGGCTATTGTATCCATCCATTATTCCTGCGGCTTCTTGTAAAATTACCTGGGCATACATATTCAGCATACATATTACCGAAAGCGCCGTTTAATCTGACGGACTGAATTTTAATAACGGTCTTCAAACGCGTAACCATTGACGCGTACGTCGCTTCATGGGGATCTGCTGCTGCCCGATAGACCGTTCGACCGTGTCTTCACCATTAAAGCCATTTCACACGCACGCGGCGCAACCAATCGTCCGCGAATTCGGCTCAGTTGGCGATGGATAAAGGACACGATAACGTCCAAAAGATTCCAAGTTAATAATTTTTGGGGGTTTTCTTTTATTTTGTGCACTATTTAAAATAGATAATTAAAACGATATAAATTTTTTATGACAAGCAATAATAAATCATATTAAGTCTACGTGCCCCGGATGAAATGAAACACCGAGAAACAAAGGGACAAACTTAGAGAGGGCGAGGGTATGTATATATGTATATATATAGCTAAACAGATTATACGGGTAAAGACATTCGCGCGCCCCGTATTAACCCATATAAAATGGTCCCCATGGTACAATCAATTGTCGTCAATCCGTACATAAGATTAGATAAGGATAGGGTAAGCGAGCAGAGCAGGGAGGCTCGACAGGATTGCGGAGATTGTTGTCGAGCTAAAACGATATTATTTATACTGCGGTTATTTTTATCATTTTCGATTACACATTTCGCTGGGATCTACAGAGCGCTGTAAAAATATACTTCAATATACTTTAAATATTCAAGCAATTCGAATCGTCGAACACGCCAGTTCAGTTTAAGCTGAAAATTTGTACTCAGACATCTGTTCAAATTATTCAAATAACACGACTGTTCGTATAGCCCCTGTCATTAGTTTCACTTACGGTGATTTCCGTTCGTGATCTTTATGAAAATTCAAACGCGTATTATGTAAGCCTGTAGTAATATCAGGGATTTGGAACGAGGGTAAAACCCGATGGTGATAGCCCCCCAGGGAACGGCCAGTGGTTTCGACAATCTCGGTTACTAGTCCGTCCCTAGGGTGCGAGCCTAAGTATTCTCGAATTATACGTCGAATCTTCGCTTTGTACCAGTTCCTATCGCAACTCTCAGATTACAATGCGAGAAAGCGAGGGATAGTTAGAGAGAAAGATATCGTGCCGAACGTCACAAATGCCTTAAGAAGAAATGCCAAAGAAGAAAAAAAAGGAGAAGAAGAAAGCAGAAGAAGGAAAGGGCATTCAATCCATTGCTTTAAGATTAAATAATGAGAAAATGTGGAGTCCACATGGAGTCCAGTTCTACAAGGGTTGCAACAAATAATAATTTATGAAAACACGGATTAACTCAAATTATTTTGTAAAAAAGATATTAATCAGACGACCAAACGCATATCATTTAACCGCTTTCGACACGAGAGCGAAAAAGTAGCATAATGTAAAAACTTTATAATGTAATGCGCTCGACGTATTACGGTATGTCGCTATATAATTGCAGAGAAAAAGTAATCTCAACTCGCAATGCGCTTTGGCCGCAAACTTTTTAGAACGTATGTCTCTTTAATTTGTGATAATTGTAATTTTCATTGCCTTTACGGCGGACAGTCTCGCGCGCCATATTTAATTCCGACAACGTCACGATTACGTTTGCAAGCGCGTTTATCGTACAACTTAAGTGTCGCTGTTACCGTTACGTTATTAACAACTAACGTAAGTATAAACTAAAATTATTGGGGCGAAAAGAAACATACGTCATTCTCCATCCCTTCTGTCGTAGTCTTTTGTATAATATTTCCTTGTTTAAAAATTTTCTTTACTCCATTCTCTTGAATTTCTGCACTCTCGTCTGTTTTTGCATTAACACTTGTTTGACCATAATTTGCTCGATTTATATTAACTAGACGTTTTATTAATTTTTGGATGTGTTAAGGGCCCAAATGTCGATTTATTAATATAAATTCATTTACTGACTTACTTTATGATCGTAATACTTGTAATACCGGCTATTGTGCATCCCAGATCCTGATATACAGCAGCGCTCAAAAGTCTTTTGACAATTAGTTTTTATGCGTTATTTTGTAAACAGGGCTATTACGTTGTTTATGTAATATTTATTAATATTTGCTAAGATATATTTTTGTTAAACATATGTGTTATTATATGCAAAGATTATATTATAAAGTTTAATAGGTGAGTCATTTTAATTAACGCACGCAATTATTTCGGAAACAAAGCATTTTAGAGAAAAATGTTTCAGACAAAAGTTTTATGGTTTCGAGGGGGCCATAAAATGGTGTCATTAGTTTGACTTTGAATAGTTGCTTGAAGGTCACGTGAAGGTCACCTTAAATTTTTTAAATGGAACCGCCTACTTTTTATTGCATATTCTTGTAGCTTATCTCGAGGGCTTTCCAAAACACTATAATAAAGTTATTTTTCATTAAGTACTTTTCGAGTTATGAGGCTTGAAAGTTAAAGTATTTTGACATAAAATACAAAATATCTTGTAAAACATTCATTTTTTTACACCAATTGATTGGTCTTATTATTCTATGAATGAAAGTATTAAGGTAAGATTACATATTAATACAGTAATACTATTCACAGAATACTATTTGTCAAAAGACTTTTGAGCGCTACTGTATATTGCCTGCATCTTCTTTTTTCTTGCAGCGTCCGCTGCAATTCGATTCTCGCCATTGTCGTGGCTATCCGATCAAGCGCAAAAATGAAGACCATAAAGATATCCTTTATGTGTTTCCTGCGAGACACAGGGGATGTCGCAAAATCCGGCGAGGTCTTTCTCGGACGAGAGGAGGGGGTGGCTGCAGGTCGGAATGGGACGCGTAATCACCGGGGTGTAATACGTGCGTGCAAACCAACCCCTGCTCACGCCTCGATACGCGCGGTGATAGGCGTTTCGTAGGTAGTCGCACGGCTGGCTCGAAAAGGGAGGTTCCAGCAGTGCCGTGGACTATAATTCTGCATTATCGGTGAGTTCACGGGCCAACGCATCTCCACGTTGGGGAAAGGGGCTGGAACGGTTGCGCGCCGTTCTCCACTAACCCTTTCTAACCGGCGCTGCTTACCGCTCGCGACAGCTGCGTGCAGGTAGTGCGCTTTAAATTTCAGTCCGCGATCTAAATATTAAATACTTTTGCACAATTAACGCTTTATCAATCGTCTCTTATAGGCTGCAGGACATGTTATCGTGTAAAATGCATCATTACGGTGTTCTGCTATTTCTCTCAGATTTTCCTCAGTTATCAGATAATTAATATGATTCGTATGAATGGATTTCAGCATCACACAAGAGAATGAAATAATTTTTAATTATTCAATTATAATTAAATTTTATATTATCTAGAATTTACTTCATTTTTAGAATACTTTTATAATTTTTAAAATTCAATCAGTTTCCGTAATCGGCTGGATGTAATAAATGTAGTAATTTGCACTAATTGCTACTAATTATTACGCCGTCTTCTATTATAAAAAATGATTTTTATAAAATATATCTTTAGCAAAAATCCGCATAAATTTCCTTATCTACTTTTTGTACTATTAAATTACGTATATTACGTGATACTACCGTTCAAAATAACTTTCAATACTTTGAACGTTATCGATAACTGATAGTGCGTAATCACCATTCCAAGTTACAATATCCTCAGCATACTCGGGGTATTCCACCCTTCCCTCCCCCTGGCTCGACGTGACAATCGCGGTTTGTTCCGAGCGGTTCGTTGCCAGCCGCAAATCAGCAATTTCTTGATATCGCCGATTTTCCCTAAGTAGAAAAACGCATCGGGCGAAGAATGACGCAGTGGGGCGGGCAACGGGGGTGGCGGGACGGCCCCTGGTTAGGAATGATTTAAGGGTTGTTATCGGCGAGCGGAGCTGCGGGTCGGGCCGTCCACGTCAGCGGGAACGTTCGTATCAATTCCAACCATCCCCCGAACCAGCCTTAACTTTACCCACCCTCCCTCTCGCCCGACCCGAGCCGCCCCCCTCCGGTCCCTCCTTCGCTCGAGTCGGTCCTCTCGCATCCCACCCTGTCTTCTCCCCGAGACCGGGGGAGACAGGCATTAACCGGCCGTGGTAACCGGGCCGGACGGCCGAGATTGTCCATACCACTGCCTCTTCTCATCGGCCTGTACCAACGATCTATTAGATCGGCACGGAGGCTGTGCGGAGCTGTGCGCGTTTGGTACGGTCGATGTATCGTCTATCTGGTTAGGTTCACGCGCGAGTGCCTCGAGGGGCAATGGCGGGTGATGAATTGGTGATTAAGATGAGCCAGCCGGCCGCGATCGGTACCGTGCGCTCTCCCGAACTGCGATTCCGATCGATCGCGAGCGCGCGGCTCCCGAGTCTAATCCGCGAATTCGACTCGTTCCTACGCTTCGTCAAATAATAAGGTATATAGCTACGGCGTTCCGAGATCGAGATATAATTTGTGGGACGTAGGTTTTCATAAATAACTTTTATAGCGCATATATTTCTGGTATCTTTGAATAATACACGTGAATCTTTCGTATCATGACCTATCTTTAATTTTTTTTTTAATTCACGTCTACTTTAAAACTTCTAAAAGATCATCACATCTTTGCAAAGTTAAAAAAGAGAAATGAATTATTGGAAATGAGAAATTAAATATTTTATTCTCTAATAATTATTCTCTAGAGACGCTTAATAAAAGAATCGCTTTACATCTAAAAGAATTGTAGTTTTACATAATGCATGTAGATAAAAAATCCAGTTTGAGGTTTTGTTATTTTAGACATCAAGATTTCAGAGAAAAAAAGAGTTAAATTTTCGAAAAAGTTTTCTCAAAAATCTGTTTTGAAAGTTAACATCAATTTTGCTTCTTTATAGCTCAAAAAATTATTCAAACTTTTTATGTCGTCGTTCCTCATTTATAATTTCATCATCTCAGAGTTTTTCTCGAGGAAAGAAGGTATTTTATATCACTAAAAGAGGGTATTTTAGAAATTCACAAAATTTTATGAAACTTTAGCAGGAACATGAGTGGCCAATGCGTGGCAAAAATTTAAATTACTCAAAATGTAATTTAACTGTAAATTATACGGTTTAAAATATATTTAACTGTTCTCTGTAGTTTTCATTCGAATTCGCTTCGCGTTTCGTGTCGTCGTTGCAAACAGTTTATTCGGTTTGTTTCACAGACAAATTACAAACCGAATGGACTCCGCGCGCAAGGATTCGCTTTCGGGGCCGCCAACAACGAGCAACGTCTCCGCCGCAGAATGAAATTCATACCGGGGGGGGATGCTCTCTACCGCGCGGCTGTTGTCGCCGAATGGCAGCGCAAGCAGCTTTCGACGAAGTTTCGAAAACTGGAACTGTCGAAAATTGAAACGGCCGGACCCCCGAAGATTGGAGCCCGTGGCTTGCTCGGCGCGTCCGCGGAATTACGAAACGACCGGTATCACGTGTACCCGGACGCCACGCTAATATTCGTCCAGGACCGACGCAGGGTGGAAACTTTACCTACCCTTCCCGGCAGCGTGCAACTGCCGGGCATGCAAACGAGACTTCGGGGTATTCCGAATAGTTGAAGGTTACCAATGTCGAAGGCCGGGAGATCGAGGGGGAGTCGTGAAAGGGGGTCGTATCGACGCTGGCCTCGCTTTCATGTGATTTTACGTAAAAATAACTTTGCGCCGATCGGTTAATCATGCTAAAATCAGTTTATTGTCTTCTCGAATTAAGTTCGCTAGGTATCTTTATGGCTACGTTCGGGGAGACGCTATTAGCGCTAACAGTGTCGTTCTATCTTTGTCACCTACTGAAACAAGGACAGAACACGCTCATAGCGCTAAAAGCATGCTCGCCGAACGCAGCCTATGTCTCTAGAATAGACACTAAAATAAATAATGTTGCAGGGGAGGGGGACGGGCGTTTTGCGTCAATGCGACTCGCAGGTTGCCTCGAAATGTTAGTGCCGACGATATCGCGAGGCGCGAGGAATTCGCGAATCTCGTTGCCGAGCGGAGTGACGAAACCGTAAAACGACGAAACAACACTGAAATATTACCCCTGCTTTTATTCCGCGACGGCAATCTCGTTGGTCTTTGTCGAACGCGATACGAGCCCGAAGCTAATTTCCATGCCGGAGTGCGCCGGAGTTATAAAGGGACGGACGCGAGCGAGCGAAAATTGGGTGAAGGAAAATTACTATAATCAACCCTACGATGGAGTAACAATTACCTACACATCGCGATACCTTTAAGACTTCGTATTTGTAGTCGTTACCTGAATCTCGTCTTCGAAAGCGTCTCGTGTCAGACGAAATACTCGGAACGGAGTTTTAAATCATGAAACAATCCAATAGCTGCGATTTATAATAGAAATTGAATAGAAAAACTGAGCTCATGTTCAACTGAGAAACAAAATAATTATTTACGTGAAACTTAATCCTACATCACTAGTCTACTTTCCACCGAAGCCTTCAATCTGGTTCTACTTCGGTGCAAATCCATTAGAAATTCTATTTCCATTGGAAGTAGAGTAGTAATGAAAAAGATTAGTTGCGTTTCCATCGACTTAAATATGGTTCTACACCGCATTAGGTGCGAATTGAAGGTTTCGGTGGAAACTAGACCACTGTTTCATCCTAAAAAAGATTGCGTTACATATCAATACTAGAACTACCAAAGCAATTAAAATAACGACTTTGTAATTTGTTTAAAAATTTATAACAATGCATTTTCCGAGATTTTCCGTGACTTTTATTGTAATATGTAAATGATTAAATTGATCACACAATATTGACCAATTAAATAAATTATTATCATTAGATCTATTTTAATTTCTACTATTTTATTTCTACTACACCAAATATAAATATATATATACCTTTAAAAAAAGATGAGGAGGAAAGTATATATATACTCAGTAGATAAATAAATTATTACTATTAGATCTATTTTAATTTCTACTATTTTATTTCTATTACACCAAATATAAACATATATACCTTTAAAAAAAAGATGAGGTGGAAAATATATATATACTTTCCCCCTCATCCTTTTTTTAAAGGTATATATATTTATATTTGGTGTAGAGTAGAAATATATATAAAATAGTAGAAATTAAAATAGATCTAATGATAATAATTTATTTATCTACCGATTATATGTAAGCATATATTATTACATTATAACGACTATTATAGTATAGTACAGTAGTAGTATAGTAGACAATTAGTATAGTACTAGTATAGTATAGTAGTAGAAAACTAGCATATAGTACTATATACTATATATAAGTATAGTGCTAGTATAGTAGTAGTATAGTATAGTAGTAGAAAACTAGTATAGTAGATAATAAAGTGATTATTTTGACGGATGACGCAATAAACGCAGCTTTATTCTCTCGTTCAAGAAAGAAAGAAAAAAGAGCTTGCGCAGCCATGGCTGCAAGGAGAATTTTTCTGAACACCATAATATCTCCGATTCGACGACGCGACGTCGCGCACATCCGCGGGAGTGCCGCTATTGAATTTATTATTATGCATTTATGTAGATTGAAATTAATATTAGGGACCCGCGTGAGAGCGAGCGAATCCGCGCGCGGGGGGCCGGCGGCGGCGCCACGATTTCGAACGACGATTCCGCGGAAATCCCGCGATTGAATTCGAGGTCATGATTAGTTTCTCAGCTTACTTTTCTTCCACGTTCTCCGTTCGCGTGCCGTTTCATAAGAGTCCGGCGGGGAAAGTTTCAAACTCTGGGATGCACCCTTATCATCCCTCCGATTGATTTACATTTGTTTAATAAAGTAACTCCTCCGGTCAACTCGCTCGCTTCTCTCCCCCCTCCCCCTCCCCCCCGTTACGCTTGCTATATTAATTCGGAGGAGTCGCTGTTAAATTAAATTTCGCGCACGGCGAGAGATCGCAGGCGGAACGCTTCTTTTGTTCGTTTTTTTCCGAGACGCGCTCGCCGCTCTTTCGGAAATTGGCGCGCGGCGCTAATCGCGACACACAGAAGTCCACTTTTATTAAACTCGAGCCGCCATAACTCATCCGCGCGCGTGAAGCTCGCGGTACAATCGCTGCCGATATACCCGTAAATGCGCCGGGACCGAAATCGTATATAATATAATGCCGTTATATATCCCGTCGCGTCGTATAAATCTCGATCCTTGCAAGGGCCGCGAGTCCTTCGTGCATTTTCCGCGGGGCGCGCAACACGTGCGTCTCGCGCACGGTATTCCCCGACATCGAAAATAGATATATAATATCGAAATGTCGCGGATCATACGTGCCGCCGATCGACCGAACGTGCTCCACGCTCCTCCGCATCTCTATATGTGAGAACAACAGGTACGAGACGCCGAAAGTAGAGCGGCGAAATATAAACGGCGCGCGACTCGCGATTGTACACAAGGTAAATCGTAGACTTTGATCGAATCGTGTTCCATTTGTTATGACGTTATTCTTCTCACAAATGCGTAATGATACCCAAGGGCGTCCGCAGGATTTTTTCCAGGGAGGGGCATGATTTAAAATATTACTTCCAGAATTAGAATACAGTCGTTGTGCCTAAATAGGGACAGGCATCCTCTAATTCGGGACAATTTTGTTCTAACGCGTAAAATTTTAAATTAACGCGCAGGATTTTTTCCAGGGAGGGGCATGATTTAAAATATTACTTCC
>NJRP01000066.1:614086-626540 GCA_003063835.1 Aphaenogaster floridana
AAAAAAGTAACTGTAACTGTAACTTCGTTACAAGTAACGAGTTACTTCCCAACCCTGCATTATATTTTGGTGGAGTTTAGGCAAAAATATAAGAGTGATTCTTATCAAAAATGTATAATCACGTTTATGATTTGTTGCAACTTTTCAATTGAAGTATCGAAAAGCTGTCGCGGCAGCGGAACTTTTTACGTTAAGGATTAAAATAAAAAAAACTGTCGGCAAAATTGGATACGATCTCGCATATATACGTGTCGTAAAACTTGCGTGGATTTAGACCAGCCGTAATGGTAGCGATTCGATAAATTCATCATCCAGGACTTCTCTTCTCGTTCCTCTTAGCTTAAATCCTAACTTAAATAGACGCGAAACGTGTACTGGACTAAAGTTCGAGCGAGTTTGATTACAAGGGAACGTGTCTCCAACTGCACTTACCTTCGGCAAATAAGCTACTGCTGAATTGTTAAAGCTCATTTTCAAAGAATCATGCGATTCGCGCACTTAGAGTTTTCGCGAGGAACTTCCGTCACGTTCTGCAAATCAAATATTTAGCGAACGTATGCGCTATTTTAATGCATCGTCGCCGAGACACGTCGCGACAAGAGAGGAGAATAATTATTCGACGTAACTATTTAATTACATCAAGAAATCTCGTGAGATAATTAACAAGACGAAGCGGGCGATCTTTCGAAGAGAACGAGTCGGAATTTATCTTCTTCGCTACCAAAGACTTAAGAAGAAGAATTAAAGAAGAAAGAAAGATTCAATGGTTCTTCTTGCGCGGCTTACTTTGCGATCTTCGTCTCAGGTTCCATTACGTCAACACGTTCCTCCATTTGGTAATACGCAATTATCAATATTCGCATTAGTCGGACGAGCTTAAGCTTGACGAGCGACCCGTCCGGTTGAGCTTCTTGAAGCAACAAGAGTCTGGCCCAGTCCGACTTGAGCGTACCAAACGGCAGGGCGGAAATCGGACACTTGAATCCGGCGGTCATCATTTTCACGGTAGGCACGTCCGTGAGATTTAATTCGGACAAATAAGTCTCGATCTCGTCGACGTCGAACCTGGCCAGTTCCAAACAGCGATCCGGAATGCTGCTCGCGCATTCCGCTGCAAAAGAAGAAAAAATACATTCGAAGAACTCGTTCCTCCAAATCTACGTGAAGTGAAGAACGCGTTTCTCTTTCTTGCAGAAGTATGAAGAAATACGTGACCTTCTCAAACGTTTCTTATTCAAAAACAGAAATTAAGTCCTACAATCGCGTTACGTAGCTTAATTCGTCATTGAATTTTCTCCGAGGAATCGATGATTGTGTTAACCCTTTGTGGTCTGAATTATTATTATAAATGAGCGGAAATTAAGTACCTCGTTCTCGATTTCTAAAATCTATTTTAGATTGATGTCAGATTTCAAAATAGATAGTATTCTATTTATAATTTTATGTACCTTGTAATACGAAAAATAATAGAAGAATCAGAATACACATACAAAGTGTACTAAAATACCAACATTAGACTTCTATTTTGAAATATGACGCGAATTACGGACTTTTTAAAGCGGACTTAAATCAGTTTAATCTTTAAAATTTAATCTTTAAAATTGTATTAGTTGCAGGAATTTATGGAGATTCCAAAAATATAGTTTAATTATAATCGCGATCGAATGCTGAAAGAACAAAAAAGACCAGTGCAAAATCGAATCCAACACTTGATATAAAATTTATTTCTGTCGCTCAATAAAATTAAATTCAATTGTCGATTAATCTTTCAACGCTGGCGGTTTTTATTCTTGCGACATGTTTTCATATTGCAGATTCTGGAACGTCTCGTCTGACGACGTGCTTCGCGGAGGCGATAATCCAAAGATCGTTGAAGATCGACGAACGGCGTCCTTCCAGAGATCCCTTCGCAAATGTAAACTCGCGTGTACTTACCATTGAGAATCAACGCCGCGCAAAGAAGAAGTGAAACGTACGGTGACGCTTCTCGTGACATTTCGCCTATCGAACTGTTCGCGCGGACGAGCGACGATACGCGCGCACACCTCGTTTCGTCAAGATCGGCACATTTTCAAACGCGGACTCACACCGGCGAGACTCGCGGTACGATAGCACGTCGCACGTGAAATGCAAGGCCGCGGATTCTCGCTTCTTGTAAAGCGAGAACCGCATCCGATCTCCCCGCGATAACGTCCGGGGAATGCAGGAAAGTGTTTTCGATTCGCTGTTGCATAGATCAGCTCATTCGAGAACTTCCTTTACCGGTAATGAAACAGAATCGTTGAATCACGCGCGGCTATTTAACTTTTCAGCAAGAGATGCACATTTAACACTCCCTTGCTGGAAAACTAAGGCGAGAATTTCTTCAGAATTTTCGATAATAAATATTTTAGCATATGCCTGAAGTTAAAAAAATCATATGAAACGAAATCCGATATTAAATAGAACGTAACATTTTACAGTTTCATCTGCGAGGAGGTTTAACCGAATTTCCAATTTTGTCATTTCGAAAACTCTCGATATACCTGTCGCCAGATATCTGAAAAAATCCTCGGGGACTTCTGTCGCGTAATAAAATAAAAAATCGTGTTTTTAAGAATTTATGAAAAGAGAAAGGTATGTTATTTGTTAATCCCACGTGTGGACGAGTGAAGGAGTAATAAACGAAGACACTATTACCGAGGTAGTTCCATACAGTGTGTCGTTTGTTGATTTATTTTCTGCATCTCGTTGTAGATATCGTCTTAATTACCACACATTCACTCTCTTTCTCTCTCACACGAACTATTCTAATTATTCGCGTTATGAAATTTCGCGACGCCCTGCTTGCAATTGTGCTGCATATTGCGACGATATTGATTCTATTATCTCTTCGGCCTCACTTTTTTTTACAGATACACACCAAACTATACAGCCTTTCTCTTTCTCTCTCTCTCTCTCATTTACTCAGTACGCACATATAAAAATTATGTATAGAATCTACCGTCATAATTACAAAGTAACTACGTACATATTTATAATTATCGTAGAAGCAGTATCTCTCTTCTCACAGACGCGAATCACATCGACGGACTTGAGACAGAAAAAGCGACGACCCGTAAGACAACGAAGAAACTAAAAAAAGCTCAACAATTTCGGCTCGATTTTTATGTTACAATAATTAAACCTAGACCTGAAGAGAGACACGATCGTCCGAATCCGCACTTACAAACAGCCCGCTTTACAAATATAAAAAAAAACAAATCTTGAAATCGCAGCCCGTGTGTTATACATCGCGCATATGTACGTTTACGCATAAACCACATATTTATAATCACACACTCGGTTCTAGACGCGTTCTCGTATCGCGAAATCAAAAAGGCAAGATCTCCGTCGCTGAAGGAACTCACTTAGCCACAGATTATTAGCGCTATACAATCGTCATACCCTCATCCTGACGTCGGGAAAGAAGAGTCGCGTCACATCACATTTCTGTCCCGCGAAACACTCTTCGCCTTCACAGCAGACCTTCCACGCAACGATAAATTACAGCTCTAACCATCCTTCAATACGAGATCTCAATAAAATGACAAATCACCGTTTGACAAGAACAGGATAAAAGGCTGGAAGAGGCCTTTCAAAGCCGATCCGGTGGCAACGTAACATGAATTCTGTAAAATTGGACGATTCGGAAATACGCCTCCTCCACCGCGAAAAATAAGAGCCTATAATCGTCTCGCCCCGCAACGCCTCTCGTTATAACAATTATATTTTTATCGATAATTCCATCCCCGTTTATTCCTCCGCGTTTGCTCCCCCTTTTCGTTTCCGCAGTAAATAACCGCCGTCTCCGTAATCCGCGAACTTCCCGTTACATAACGTATCGCATTTTCTTTTGTTAACGCCCTATTCTTTCCCCTCGTTTAAATCTATCGTTATATACTACTTCTATAATGCTTGACAGAGATGCACTCGCACGTACTTAACTATTTGAATGTGCCTACGTTTGTATCGTGTTTGCTTGCTTGCAACCCTGAGACTACGATTCTACCGCCACGGCGAATCGGTGATTACACATATGTACAAAGAAAAATGCTCGAAAAAGTAGGAAACTCCATAATCCGGCAGCGCACGCAAAAATACCTGACGCTTCCTTTTTTTTCTTTTCCCTCATTACTATTTTTTCTTTCTATCTCTCTTCGATGAAGCGACGCACGCGAAAATATTTGCCCTTGCACGCCCTTAAAATCTTTCCGCGCCGGCACGATTGGAGGGCCTCGAGGGGGTAACTTTACGACATCAAACAGCAAGAGTTGCACAATCGTAATTGATAGTAATTGATCGTTAACATGCGGAGAAGAAGCGGGATCGTGGTTCAGAATTTAGCGTGAAGAACGAAGGAAAGGAAGAAGAAGTCGGGACGAAATCGGCGGCGCACGAGAAGGAACGCCTCGCGAAAAATTATCCTGATTTGTCTCTCAAATGGAAGGGATCGGAACAACACGGAAACTTTAAAGGGATATCTGCGGGTATTTTAACACCACCGCGCGGTTCCTTCAACACGCGCATTCAATAACGAAGGGGATGAAAAGGAAACATTAATTCTACGGATCGATTCCGACGACAGCGGAATCTAATGCGCCCAGTAACGCGAATATCACAGTTAAACGGGAAAGCTCGTTGGCCTCAACGAAAACAGAGATAAAGAAAAACGTCGGTATCGTGTTACACGGAGAATGTCATCGGGGAAAAAAGCCTTTTTTCAATCTTAATGAGCTCGAAATACATTGACGTACATAACACGGCGAAACGCAAACTTTCTGCAAAGTAAAACTTTAGACATTTCTGCAATTTTTTACGGAAACTTCTGATCATTGTGTATTGCTCATACGGCACAGAATGTTCCAGCAATATTGCTATTCTGTGCTGTACAGATTGTATTTTCAGACGAGAAAAGGAAAATATAGACATTACCCAGACAACGTGTACGACTAAAAGCTTCCAAAAAATGCATTAAATATCCATTTTAATATCATTTTTTTGAAACATCCTAAAGTTGCCTTTTGTAAAACATTTTTGAACGGCATTAAACACAAAACATTCCAGCAATGTTGCAGCAACAAGAAGGTTGCAGGAACATTATAGAAATGTTTTATTGCAATATTACAGGACACTATATATTTGTAACAGTAATGCACAACGTTACTACAAATATAATAAAACTCCAAACATCCTCGTAATTTTATGCCTTTTAGACGTCTTAGTATTCTCTGGGTAACAACTTTCTCAAGATTATTTTCAAGAAAATAAAAGAATGTTAGAAAATCAAACCGGGTGCAACTATCTGAATGCGAAAAAAATTCGACATAGACTACAACAGCTAATTCAGCTACAATTTTTTTGGTTTCTATTTCTTTTCTTTTCTATTAGTTAATCATGAAAGCAATGGTAGATTACTAGAGAAACGTGAGGAAGATTATGAGTACGAGATACGAGTCGCAAATTGTTTTCTACAGATTTAAATGCAGAAAGACCAAGAAAAACGCTCGCAGCCTACGAGCAAAAGATAAGGATAATCAAGGGAGAGCAAAGAGACAACGTCATCTTGTTATTAAGAAGGAAAATGAATTGCCTGACTTTATTGCACTCTAGACCCATAACGATAGTCTCGCGATGTAAGTACGAGGACCACACGCGGTTTTTACCACTTCGGTCTCCTGTCTCGAGAAAATGATTTTCTAGTTAGAAAGATACGTATATCACTTTTTTGCCACAAATTTTTATTTTATATATATATATATATATATATATATAAGCAAAAAATAACAGATAAGAACTGAATTTGAATCTACTGTTTGACAAACATCTTCGTTCGCTTACCGTTAGCCTTCATTTTAATTCTAAGAAGCTAAATAAACTTCTTTTAAACGATTGGAGTGATTCTAAACGAAATTGATAAAAACCGCCGTAGGCTCGCGATCAATAGTCGTCAAAGCTTCATGAAACTTACTCACTCTCTATATATATGGCTCTCGTTCTCTCTTTAAAGAATTCCCCATCGTGAAAGGCATATGTAATGTTCGATCGCGCATCAACGCTTCGATGATATTATGCTTGCTGACTTCCGTAACAGTAATAATTAGTGATAACTAGATAATAAAGATCCCTGAATATAATAATGGTAATAATAATATTAATTGTATATTAATGTAATAATAATGATCGTAATAATGTGATTGTAAAAATAATATTAATAATTATATATTTTCCTGCTCTTTCTCTTGTGTGGCACGGGCAAATAACATAACGCAATCATTTTAACAACCGGGTAAACACTTCTACCGTCAATGAAAGCATGATAATATGGCAATAGCCTAGCCAATGATCCTTAAAATATATATCCAATACAAAATCCAAATTTTGCGTAGAAGCAGCGATGTCTCCGATTGAGGAACAATTCAGCCATTCTAACCGCTATCTTTCTTCCGTTCGCTTTCTCGCACCCATTTTAACTTGATCTCGTTTACGTTGTACAAAGATGTATTCTAGAATAATGTACAAAGACGTATCTCTACATTGCTATAACTATGGATGTTCAATACAGCTATCACAAATATATCGATTAATATTATTCGATTTCTCTTCACATTTAAGCTATTATAATTACAAGTGCTAATGTAAAAGAGGCAATGTGTATATATATATATATATATATATATATTGCGTTGAGAATGCATGGGAGGTTATTTCAAATAGTCTCCTATCAGGATACACAGTGAATAAAACAAAAAAAATTTTTTTAAATAAACAACGATCAGGAGAATAGAGAAAATGTCATTCAATAGCAGTAATTTTGATTGTTGATTCTTAATACCAACGATTACGACGTTAAACACCCACAGTTATTACATCTTATCTAATTACTATATTCAGTGTTGCGATCATGACGATCAAACGGAAACACTTTATTTGGTAATTCAATAATAAAGCCGTCGATTGTGGCTTCCACATACGCCTATCCTAAAATGAGTACTTTGAAAAAGTCTTCTCGCATCTTGTACTACATGTTCCAACATAAAAGTTACATTTTTCCTTCTTCATTTTTCCTTTTTTTAATCTTTCTTTCTTTCTTTCTTTTTGTACCTGTAAATGGGGTACTCAAAAAGGAAAGTTTAGATACTTCGAACGAAGACTACACGTGTCTGCCATTTAGAACGATTCGTGAATCACAACGATCGCCGGAGACACTGTCCGAGCTTCCACTTTCAACATCCTTTTCGCATGTAAAAAGAAAGAAAAAAAGAATTAAAAAACTCACGAGTTCATTAGAAAATAAAAAGGATCGTAGAAGGACTGATAACTCCGTTTCTCCCACGCACTATCACTCACTGGTGTCTTCGAAGCGTAACGGCACACCGAAAAATGTACTCGAAATAATGATGTACAATAATATATAATCACGTTGGTGGCAAACATTGTCAGCTTACGATAAACAACGACGTGATCCTGACAAGCGGTCGAGTTATCCAATTTGCGACGACCAAGTGTATTTCATCGATAACAAACGTTCTCCAACATTTCTTCGAAGAGCTTGTTCATAGGTACTTTGCCCGTTCTATATACACTGGACCAGAAACGTCTGACGATTCCATCAGCCTGTCTGAGACTGGGCAGCACTAGTAGCATGTTTTGCGTGGCGCGAAGTGCCTGACCCGGTCTCACTGCCGCTACACAATCCGACAGCGAATTCAAGATCGAATCTCGAAAACGATACAACGCCTGAGGCTCATCGGATCTAGCGTCACTGTTCGCTAGGATCAAAGCTTTCAATACATAGTATTCCTCTCGCGTTAAACCCAATCGCTGAATCCTCTCGACGATTTGTATACACTGTTTAAAGAAAAAATAATACGATAAGGAGCTGCATGTTGGCGAATCATAAAAAAACATAAATATAAAACAAATTATAATGTTAGCTCATGTAATTTTCCTCTTTATTATCTTATTAAATTATTCTGAACATAAATAAACATTCGTTTTTCTATTTAATAATAACTAAAAAGATTATTAATAATACTAAGATATGTAATTGTACGTAAACTCTTTTATAGAAAATTACTTACGTGCGTGTAGAGCTCTGTACAATGGCAGTCGCGTGCGAGTCTTTCATCCAATGTAAAATCTTGCGCAAATCTCAACCTGCCGGTGTTAGGCGTACTTCTCCACGCCAAGGTGAAGGTTAATATCTCGGCCCAAGTACTCTGCAGCAGCCGCATTTGATCATTCAGCGCTAAACTGCTGAACCCTGGGATCTGTTTGGCCCAGCCTGCAGGAAAACAGATTAAGCGTCCGTTAAATAAAGGAAAGTGTCAAGCGTACTAATTATTAGCGTACTGTTACGCGCTCGATAATTACCGATTATGCCGACTAATTCTCGGTCGTAGAGATCCGACAATTGTCCGAGGACTCTCTGATCTGTCTCCGATGTATTCGGGATATTGGACACTTGAAGCATGTCCGGTTCGCAAGCTGCCAATGCTTCGACCATCTTGTTATCTGCAAAAGACGAGACACGATGTGCCTCTTTATTTAAATTGCCCTAAGGCAAGGCGCTAAAATGCCACTAAATTAGTAAACGCTGTATAAATTTACAAGCATTAAAGAGAAACAATGAGATGATAAATAAATTATAAATTCGAATAAATTATAAAACTAAAAGGGCAATAAAAAAGCAAACCACAATATCGTACAGCAATACACGGTGATGATTTAATAGCTTACTTATCGTTTCGGTAGAACCTGCCGACGCTACGTTAGCTTGAAACATTGAATAATGGAAAATAAAGTTAATGATGTAAATGGTATCTGTCAAAAGAGGCAATCTTTATCTTCAATAGATATCTTTCCTCATTACATGATAGAATCGATATGAGATACGAATACGACGCAAAGTTGTACTAGTAGTAAAGTAAGTACCCTCTAGCGTAGCATTTTTCATCGACGTATAAGGATCCGTGGATCTTCTGTACTTTTGTCGACCGCCTCGAACACGATCCAATCTTACGCCTTCCTTCAGCATTCCTTGCCGCAAACATTTCTGAAATCTACACGCCTGGCACGCCTTACGTCTTCGTTTATTTATCTCGCACTCGCCATTTGCCGGACAGGTATACTCGATGTTTCCTGTAAAATTACTGGCTATTTTATCGTAATATACACGGTTTCCTGTCCCAGATAGCACCAACTGGTTTTTAAACCTATAATTACAAGAGGCCACGTGCGTCCAAATATACCGTCTGGAATATGTGTGTATGTACGTATGCAAATACCGTACGATCGAAAATGCACATTAACATAGTCCTTGGTGCTATCTGGACGAATTATTGCGGCTTGTTACGGAAATCGATAAACCCGCTTACCTTGTATAGTTCTCTTGAAGAAAGCTTTGCATGCCTCGCACGAAGCGACTCCATAATGGAAACCGCTCGCAACGTCACCGCAGACAAGGCAAAGCCTCCTGGGTATCATATCTTCTTCCTTAATGCCGTCCTACAGAAACGACAACAATTCTTCACAGCAGTTCAAATATAAATCATTCCTAATATAAACTCATTGCCTACGGAGAAACATTATCGAGACGCGATCACGCACCTCTGGAGTTCCCAACGGCTGCGTAGTCGAGGAACAGTGATGCATCTCTGGACTCTCGGGACTACCGTTGCTACCGCCGTAATCCGCCGCAATGTCTAATTTCGTGCATATCGACTGAAAAAAATATGATTCAAGTAATAATTAATATAATGCAACATAAAGAAATACGATAAAATGAAGATATATATGAAGAAATATGCAAAAAATATGATTGAAGTAATAATTATCATAATACAATGTGAAGAAATACGATAAAAGAAGATATACGTGAAGAAATATGCGAATAAATATGCGAAGAAATATGATTGAAGTAATAATTAACACAATACAATAAATACGATAAAAGAAGATATATGTGAAGAAATACACGAAGAAATATGATTGAAGTAATAATTAACACAATACAATGCAAAGAAATACGATGGAAGAAGATATACATGAAGAAATATATGAAGAAATATATGAAGAAATGTGTGAAGAAATACATGAAAAAATATTTGAAGAAATATGCGAAAAAAATGATTGTAGTGATAATACAATGCAATGTGATAAATAATACGGTAACCATAATGGATAAAAAGTTAAGAAAGTTCTGTTTCTTTTCAAAAAAATTCCTACTTTCTGCAACGTTCTTTTTACGACAAGAATAAACAAAAATTACCAATTCTGACCAACTCGTGTCGCGGATATAATTTTGACAAGAAAGATTCTTGAAAATCATGAAGCGTAAGTATGATTTCCCTATGTGTGGTCGAAAAATTATTAGAGTGTCATAATACAGTTAATATTAGCGCGGCGATAATGACGGGTCGCCCCATGTTTGTTACGAAAAGTCTAGAAGCTCCCTGAACAATACCTCCTGATGTTGAAGAGTCGTGGTTGGCGAACAAACTTGATAATTTTGCGTAGGTGTTGTTGGGTTATCGATTTCCTGCTTGATGTTGGGCATCGTCCTATTATTTCCGATCATGCTTTCTGTAGTAGCATCAGACATCATACAGACCTGTCGAGGTATGAGAAGAAGAAACGTACAGTCTCTCCGCGGCAATACATCGCGATCGCGGACATCCCTTATTGTCGCGACGATCGTAAAAGCGACGAATTCTTAGCGCGAGAATACGCGAGAGATCATCCGCCGCCTTCTCTCTGCAGTCGGGGCTGCACTTCTTTTTTGCGACTGCTATATTTAAGCACGGCCAACGCCTCGAGCATTTTTAGAATTGACTTCAGAGAATTCGCGGTACCGCCATTATACCTAATATCCCCGGCGATCGCGCTCTCCTCTCCGTCGCGGGCCATCCCCGCGGATCCTACATTGCTCGGGGAGTACACGTAAATCGGATTCGCCGGAAAACGCAAAAGCTGAAAACCACTATCGTTACGAACCGCGAGTAAACACTATCCTGCACGAGTACGGGATACGATTACCCGAGGCATACGCGGTTGCTGACTCGACAGTAACTCTAGTCGCTGTTTAAGACGTCGGTTCAAAACATAAATTGATTTCCATGCTTGTCTGAAAATTTTTATCGCTGAAAATGTTTATTGTAAGAGAATCCCCGAGACAGAGTTTCTGTGTATCCCAGTATTTTAAATCCAAAATAGAATCCAGAAAAAAATCCAAAGTAAATTTGAGTCAAAAATTCTCAATCATGAATGACTAGAAATATTAATTATTAACACGCGTGATTAAATATTAATAAAATGATTAAAAATGTGACAACGCGTTTACTTTGAATTTGAAATGGCGTCTAGAAATCGACAAGGCAATTCTTAGTTTTCAGTATAGAATATTCAGAGAGGAAAAAAACAAAAAAATTCATTAAGATTCATTTCTCGCAGGCAGGTCGAGTTAAAGCATATACATGCATAGAAAAAAATCTTATGACCTAACAGTCAATAATGTAACAAAGCAACGCTGTTCGACGACGCTGGATCCGAGATAACTGCGCCCTAGATTAGGGCGTTGCTGAACAAAGTAACGGTGAAAGGATTGCGTAAGTCCCCTTTCTCCCCTCCTTCCCTCCCATCCCGTTCGGCATCATGTGTCGTGTGCCAAGCAGAAAGCGAGACTCGCAGACGGGAGAAGAGAGAGAGGAAGGGAGGCGTAGCATCTAGTCGGCCTTGAACTTGATTTTTTTTTCAGATGCGAACTCGCACGCTTCCCACTCGACAGACGCCGGATCCGGCGTATCGACGCCGAGAGAAGGACTCGCATACGAATCTCGCGTCCGCGCGTGTCCGCATCCTCACGAAACCTTTAACCGGGATTTTCCCCGAGGCGTTCTGCGCGCGAGAAAAAAAAAAGCCGAACATGAATTCCGACTCGCGTTCCCGTCGATTCGATCGCGACCGATCGTCGAAGCGGACCTTGGAAACGAGACGAGAATTAACGCCGCGGAATTCAGGTCCGCAGAAAACACGTGTCCGAACGGGGGGAGAGCGGGGAGGGAGGAGGGGGAGTGTGAATTGCTTGGTACCACATCCATTTGGTACTCCTTTTCTTCTTCCACGAACAGAGCTCCTCCCTCTCGATCGTAATGTCAATACGCTCAAGACCGATGATCTCTGAGCCGGCTCCCTTCTGCTCACGTCGCGGGCATAAATCTAAAGGGGGTCGGCGGCAGACTGAGGCAGGCTTATTTAGCGGGGAACGTCGGTGCAACCGGTCCTACGTTTGCTCCAATATATTCTAGCGGGACAGGTTGCGCGCACAGGGGGGAAAGGGTTGCGTAAGTGTTCGCCTCCCTCCGCGTTCGAGCCACGTTCGATTGAGAGCTCGAAAGGCGGACATGGGAAAGACAAGACGGGGAGAGATATATAG